>CABHPQ010161182.1:0-13940 GCA_902168405.1 Peromyscus aztecus | reverse complement strand
ATCCATCCATCCTTGCTAAGGACTAAATCCAGAGCCTTGACCATTACTACCCAGTCACTTTTCTAGCTTCCCTTTCCCCTCTCTGCTACTCTCAAGGCTGACTTCAAAGCCCTGATTTTTCTTTAAATTAAAAATCAATAAATCCATTACTTGTTTCTATGGTGCATGAGTAGAGGTCAGACCAACGTGTGGGAGCTGTCCTCTCCTTCCGCCATGGGGGTCTCAGGTCACACTCAGGGTGTCAGGCTTGGGAGCAATCAGTTCATCTACTGCTCCTTATCCCTCTCTCCCCTCCTGCTGTGATCTCAGGCATGCGCGACAATGCCCAGCTACCGTTTGTAGACTCACTTTTATTTATTTGTGCAGTACTGAACCCTATATTGCAGGACCTCCTGCAAGCGAGGCGAGTGCTCTACCATGGAGCTATAACCTAGCCTTAAAAAGTCCTTTTGGGATGAACTCTCCCTAGGTTGTCCAGACTGGTCTTGAACTCACACTGTAGTCTAGACACATGATCTCCAGTCTCAGCCACCACCTGGCTGTCCTGGAACTCACTGCATAGACCAGGCTGGCCTTGAACTCACAGACTCTGCCTGTCGGCCTCTGAGTGCTGGGACTAAAGGTGTGTAAGTACACCCGTCACTTGACATTGTAGTAGTACTTCTCAGCTGGCAGTGCCTTCTTACAAAAGTATCTTCTTTCCTCCTTGTGGCAATTCTGTGAAGTATGGCACTCCCATTCGGCAGGGAAAAAGCTGAGTCTCAGAGTTGTTGTTGCTGTTCTCCTTCTTCCTTCTTCAAGACAGGGTTTCTCTGTGTCGCCCTGGCTGTCCTGGAACTCACTCTGTAGACCAGGCTGGCCTGGAACTCAGAGGTCCACCTGCCTCTGCCTCCCAAGGCATGCACCACCACCACCATCACCTTTTTCCTAGAGTTACAGCTGATCCAGGAACTTGACCCCACACTTGAACTCCAACCCTGCCCTTTTCTCTTGCTAAACTCTTGTCTCTTCTTAGGCTTAAGTCCGGACCTACAGTAAGCAGTGCCAATACAGCGTTATGCTGTAAGTCAGCAAACCACAGAAGAAGTGACATCTACATTCACTTCAGGCTGAGGTGTAGCTCAGTGGTGAACCACTGCTTAGCATTTAGGAGGCTCCATGATTGATCCTCAGCACCAAATGAATTTAAATAACGATTGTACTTGAAGTGGACAGACTGATTAGAAATGGATGAAAATCTCTAGAGATGTGGGCAGCTGCTGACTTCTCCTCAAATTTTAGGACTTTCTCAATAAGGAGAGATAGTTAATTATTTGCTGTTGTGGGATATTCGGTCACACTGTGACCCCTGAGATTTCGTTATTTAAATAAAATCAACCATAGGTCAAGAGGCAGAGCAAGCAATCAGTTGGCTGGAAGTGACCATAGAAAGTGAGGGGGAAGTCCGGAGGTCGGGGAGAGAGGCACAGGAAGTAGCTGGTTGGGGGGGGGAGACAGAGAGAGAACTCTCTGGGATACCAGTGAAGGAGGGTCAGCTGGCTGCTTTCTCTGCCTCTCTGAGCTAGCAGGTTTTCATCAGGGGCTAGCATCTGGCTCCTGAGCCTTTATTGGTAAAATAAAGCGATAGAGACTTAGTTAAAAAACCTTTTGCTCCCAACATGGAGGTGGCTGAGGCAGAGGCAGAGGTGGCAGTGACGGGATTCAAAGGCTTGCCCAGGCCTCGGAGGCAGCAGCGGCTGCAGAGATGTGGTCAGCAGCTGAGGCAAGCACAGCCTCTGTGCAGCAGATAAAACAAGAGTCTGCAGAGTATTTGTGTTCCTCTTCTTTCTGTAACCACTGGCTCACGGTGTGATGGGACCCAGAACACTGTCATGGGGGGGGGGGGGCACGGTGGCAGGTGGCTTTTGCGGCAGGGAGTATGCAGTAGCTGCTTGCTCACATCTCAGCAGACCAAGAGGCAGACTAGGAAGCAAGTTCGACCAGGCCAGAAGGCACAAGGCTTGTTTGTGCCTCCAGCAACTCCCTCCTTCCAGCTAGACCCCGGCTCTCAAAACAGCCACACACTGGGCACCAAGGGCTCAAACACGCGAGGCTGGCTATGAGGGATATTTTTCAATCAAACCATAGCAATAGTTATTAACACATCTTTGGGCATGGGTAAATGATCAGACAGAAAAATGGAGACTTCCAGAAGTCCAGAGCGAAGACAGTTCTCCAGGCTGCTCACCATGCTCTGCTGCCTGACTAGATGGTGTTGTGTGTGCAGAAGCCTCCAGTTTCCTGTCATGTCCCTGTGTAAGCTCCAGCACCACAGCATCCCTATTCCTCCTGAGGAGTAGGCCTGTCACTGGTCATCATCGTGGAGGCCGTGCTTGTGGCACAAAGATGAGGACTTGAGTTTGGAGTCCACCACTCATGTCAAAAGCTCAAATTCATGATTCTCCTGCCTCTACCTCTTATTCCGGGAAATAAGACAACATCAGACAGGAAAGTGAGTTAAGCCGAACAGCCTGCTTTTGACCTTCTCTGAGAAACCAGAACCCCGCCTGGTTCAACCCGTCAGAGTTGAAATTTTCTGCAATTCCACAACTGAACTGTAGGTGGCAGTGGCCACCACCCTTTCCCCATTCCCTCCCACCAGGGAATGGTATGAACATCTTTTGAAAACATGCAAATTCTTAATTACCTTAAATTTAAGAATTCTTAATTTTTTGCTTTGCAACCCAGGCATATATTTTTTTTTTTGTTGTTTTGTTTTTTGTTTCTCAAGACAGGGTTTCTCTGTGTAGTTTTGGTGCCTGTCCTGGAGCTAGCTCTGTAGACCAGGCTGGACTTGAACTCACAAGAGAACTGCCTGCCTCTGCCTCCTGAGTGCTGGGTTTAAAGGTGAGAGCCACTGCTGCCTGGGACATATTTGATTTTTAAGAATTTTTTTTTTTGAAGGAGACAGTTTTAAGACAGGGTCTCTCTATAGAACACTGGCTGTTGTGTAACTCACAGATCCGCCTGCCTCTGCCTCTAGTGTGCTGTGATTAAAAGCATGCACCACCATGCCCATCTTTAAAACATTTAAAAAATATTTTTTAAACATTTTTCTTTTATAATTTATTTATTTTTTACTTTGTGTGCACTGGTGTTTTGCCTGCATGTATGTCTGTGTGAGGGAATCAGATCTTGGAGTTACAGACAGTTGTGAGCTGCCATGTGGGTGCTGGGAATTGAACCTGGATCCTCAGAAAGAGCAGTCAGATGACTCTTAACCACTGAGCCATCTCTCCAGCCCCTAAAAAAGATCTTTTTAACACTCAGGAGGCAGAGGCAGGGGGATCTCTAAATTTGAGGCCAGCCTGGTTTAGAGAGTGAGTTCCAGGACAGCCAGGGCTACTCGGAAAAGCCGTCTCAAAAAAAAAAAAACCAAAAAAAATTTTTTAAATTTGTTTTATGTGTGTATTGGCTACATGTATTCACGTGCATCATGGAATGCAGAAGGCTGCAGAGGACCTCGGGTCCCCTGGAAATGGAGTTATATATTGTGAGCCTCAAAGTGGGTGCTGGAAACCAAACCCTCGTCTTCTGCAAACAGCAGCAAGTATTCTTAACCACTGAGCCATCTCTCCAGTCCCACTCTCCGATTACTTGAGATTTTTATTTTAGTGCATCTGGTTGGTTTTTTTGTTGTTTTTTGTTTTTGTTTTTTTCGAGACAGGAACTTTTTTTTCCTGAAACTCGCTTTGTAGACCAGGCTGGCCTCGAACTCAGAGATCCGCCTGCCTCTGCCTCCCGAGTGCTGGGATTAAAGGCGTGCACCGCCACCTGCCATGCATCTGTTTTTGCCCGCAAGTATGTTAAGTGCCATATGCATGAAAAGTCAACAAAGGTCAAAGAGGGCATTGGATCCTCTGGAACTGGTGTTACAATTACGAGCTGGGAACTGAACCCAAGGCTTCTAAAGTGCTGAGTCAGCTCTCCAACCCCTTCTTGTTTTTTTGAGACAGGATCTTGCTATGTAGTCCCAGCTGGTCTAAAAACTGTCTTCCTGCCTCAACCTGCCACATGCTAGGAATACAGGTGTTTATCACACCTAGCTGAAATGCTTTTTTCCTCTTTCCACCCATGAGTCCTTGGACCTGAATTCAGGTCACTAGGCTGTGCAGCATTTTGCTGCCCTTGAAATGTTTTACTGTTTTTTTAAACACACACATATACACACACACACACACACACACACACACACACACATATATATATATACATACACACACACACACACACACACACACACACATATATATTGCCTGCATGTATGTCCATGTGCTATATGCATGCCTAGTGTCCAGAGGCCAGAAGAGTGTGTCAGATCCCCAGCGTTGATGCTGGGAATCCAACGTGAGTCCTCTTGAAGAGCAGCCAGTGCTGTTGCTTGAGCCAGGATTTCTCTGTGTAGCCCTGGCTGTCCTGAACCTCACTCTGTAGACCAGGCCGCCTCTCTCCACTGGGATTAAAATCATGGGCCACCGTACCTGGCCCTCAGCAGCCTGTGCTCTCACCTGCTGAACTAGCTCTCCAGTTACCCCTTTTCCTTCTTTTTTGGTTTTTTTTTTTTTCCCCAGACAAGATTTCACTGTGTAGCCCTGGCTGCTATGGAACTTTTTCTGTAGATATACTACTGGCCTCGAACTCAGAGATCCACCTGCCTCTGCCTCTTGAGTGATGGAGTCAAAGGTGTGCGCCACCACCACCCTGTTTTCTAAACATCAACACAGTGAAAGGGCAGGACAAAGCGGAGCTGCTAGCACAGCGCTGCCTCACTGTCCTGTGACTGGGGAGAGGGAGGTGAAATGGAGGTGTGACGTGCCGGGTTCCAGCCACTGCTTCCTCCTGCATGCCGGGCTCCCGGTGGGTGTCAGTCCTCAGCTGGCTCAGCCTTCATCTCAAAATTCCCACAGTGCATTCACTGTTTACAAGCATGTACAGACTAAGCTGATACCTTAGCTATCTTGCCCATCTAGTGACAATCTGGTCAAGTCACAAAAAACCTGACATTGATATCATCTCCTCAACGTCCTGAACTACTCGGCAACTCTGCATGAGGGAGTATTAGGCAGCTGTAAAAACAATAAGCAGCAGGTGTAATAAATGTACTATCCTGGGCCGAGTGTGTATTTAATAGAAGGAATCTTCCTGAATTTGATTAATACACTGCAGTTATGTAAATGACCATCCTTTCTCCAGATGACATATGCTTTACAGTTGCATGTAAAGACACCAAATGTTAGTCAAATGTGGACCCAAATGAAAGGCTGCAATGTGGATTTACTATACTGAAGTTCCTGGATGACTGAACTTTTTTGTTTTGGGGGGGGAAAAAAAGTAAAGTTTTATTCTAGAATACTTACAATTTCTGGCAAAAAAAAAAAAGGAAAATCTATATAGTTGGTTGTCAGGCACATGTTGTTAGCGTCCATGTCCACCAAAGATAGAGAATTTAAACGCACCTGGGCTGGCAATCAGGTTTATTAGAAAAAGGTTACCATTTGATATTTCTACCTTTGAACTTAAGGCTCAATGTCTGCTCCAGGGCACCCTTCTTTCTGCTTCAAGCTCCCCTTCCCATGGCCGAGTCTTGGCTCTGGATGCTCACAGGCAGGACAGCCATGTTGCACTGTAACTCCACACAGCACAAAGTCTGAGGTGGTCCGGAGAAGCCAGGACTACAGCTTCTGTGTAGATGGTTTGCAGCCCAGATGCTGGGGTCGATTCTCCAGGCCTCCTCAGCAGCCAGCTGCAGTCTGCTTTGCCTACGTGGCTTGCAATGTCACCTTTTCTTTACAAACTTCTTTCTGGAAGCATTGGGATTTAAGCGTCTCCGCCCAGCTCCCAAGGTGCTGTCCCGGACCTGCAGGGTGGCTGAGCGGCTGGAGATGTCATTCTCCACAAAGGGAGACACCCCAGCTATGTAGCCAGGGTCAAACACGTTGGTCTTCTGCCTGGCCTTGTGGGAGAGTCGCAGCTGGGGAAAGCGCTGATCCTCGGTCAGGTGGGGGTTGATGGCATATTTGCCTCCTTTGGGCATGGGCAGCGAGTACTGCAGCAGAGGGCAGGCTGTTAGAACAGGCACCCCCGCTCACACGTGTCCAGTCGCTGTCTACTCAGTGCCCTGCAGATCCTCATGCAGGCAGACACAATTGTCTTGCCCACTGTGTGCCCACAAGACATGTGTTTCCCACATCATGCTCACCTCAACCGACAGATGAAAACCTGAAGGCAGCGTCTTAACTACACTCTCAGCTAAAGACAAATGGTCAGAGAGCTTCACGAAGCTGCTGCCATTTCCACAGAGGTGTGCATTAGCAGCTCTGAAATGGCCACATGGGTTCTAGGCCAAGCAAAGGCAGACTAGCATGAAAGGGACACTGATATGGGTTTTATGGCCTTGAATGTACTCTGTGGTGCTGGGTTCATATCCAGGGCTGCAATCTTTGCTACTAAAAAGCATTCTTAGCTGGGCATGGTGGTGCACACCCAAAATCTAGGTATGAGATAGAGGTAGGAAGATCAGGAGTTCAAGGTCACCCTTGGCTATATGGCAAGTTCAAGGTCAGCAAAAACTATTTTATTCAGAGTAATTGGAACTTTACAGTGCAGAAACCACTTTCCTTCACCAAGAGACAAGTGTCACCTGATTATCATGTACCCTCTGCTACAACACAGAAAAGTACCGAACAACACTGCCAAGTTGCCCCCACCAAACACACACTGAAGCACACCTGCAATCCTGGCACTCAGGATTTAGAGGCTGGGGGAGGCCGAGGATTGCAGCTGAGAGGCAGTCAGGACGCTGCACTCTTACCCTCTCCCGACTCTAGTCCCTGCTCTAACTGCTGGGCTACCTCTCCAGGATCCCCTCCCACCTTTGGAGTCAGTTTTACTCTGGAGCCACGTGGGCCTCCAACCTTGTAGCATGTCTCCTGCCTAAGCCCCTTGACTGCCAGACTCACAGGCATGAGCCACTATACCTGGCTGTCCTTTTTTGATCCATTCCCACAAACCCAGGACTCTCCTGTGCTGGGCACTCCTCTTCCTCTGCCTCACAGAGCTCAGAGCCTTTGAACAACTCCTGTACAAATCCGGCCTCTACTGTGTTCCAGGCGACCCTTGCCAAGCTCTGCCTTGATCAAATCAAGTGGCCGCCACTGAGCACTCACTGCCCAGAATCACTCCTTGTTTCTCCTTTCCCAAACTCCTTAAGATGGAGAGATGGCTCAGAGGTTAAGGGCACTGGCTGCAATTCCAAGCGACCACATGGTGGCCCACAGCCATCTATAATGAAAACTGGAGCCCTCTTCTGGCCTGCAGGCTTAGAACACTGCATACATAATAAAATAAATAAATAAATAAATAAATAAATAAATAAATAAATAAATATAGAGAGAGAAAGAGAAAGAGAAAGAAAAGAAAGAAAGAAAGGAAGGAAGGGAGGAAGGAAGGAAGGAAGGAAGGAAGGAAGGAAGGAAGGAAGAAAGACAGACTGACAGACACAGATGACTTGTTTTACACTCTTCCTTCCTGTCTGTGTACTGAGACCATGAGCTCCTGGCCCCACAAGTGGGGTGCTAGATTGGTTCAGCTTTGGTCCTCTGGTCTTTTTTGAGACTGGGTCTAGTAGCCAAGGCTGGCTTTGAACTCTTGCTCTTCCTGCCTCCACCCCAGTGCTGGGATTTCCGGTGTGCACCACTCTGCCCAGTTCTCCCTTGGTCATTTGATTCTGAAGTTATTAGGGGACAAGATACATGCCACCTACCCGGAGGCCTCGAGGGTTCAGCACCTTGGGGTTTTGGGAGAAATGCATGTGTAAGGTACCATCGTCATTGACAGTCACAGACACCTTCTTCAGGGTCTTGTTCCCACAATGCCCACAGAACACTCGGTTCATGTCCGACGTCGTCCTAGGGGGACACAAAAAAAAGGGGACACACTGGCACCATAGGCAGGAGACCCTACCTCCAGCCTCAGAGAAGGAGAGGACAAGAAATGCAGTAAAAGCAAAATTCTGGTATACCCATCTTCCAAAAAACAAAGGCTGCTAGCCTCATGCTAAAGGAGGATACAGCCCAGGCAGCTGCCTTCCTTAGAGGGGAGAGGAGAGAGAGAGAGAACGTATGTGTGCGCACGCCCGTCAGAACCTAGGATCCTTTGTTCAGGGGGCAGTGATAGCAGTGGGTTTATGAGACAAAGAGCTGTCATCACATCACACTAAGGCTTAGGAGACTAAGGAGTGTCACAGCTGTAGAAGGTGGTGCCAAGGCTGAGGCTATTACCCTCTAGGGGATTAAGTCCACACCAGGAAGCTCCAATCTCATCAAGAGTCCCTCAGGCTCAGCAAAACACCCCTATGCTTCAGCACCACCCCACACCAGGCTTCTGCAAAGCTGGGCTCTGCCAGATGACCTATAAGATGTCCACAGACCCAGCCCACAGACGCAGGATGGCCATAAGCCTGCCCCTAAGTCCTGGGAACATACTTCCACAGCAACCAGCCCCCCACAGAATAGGAAACAGAAGAGAGCGGTCAGTCAACTGACAGTCCATCGGGAACATCTCCTATGTGCCAAATACCCTGCTAAACCCCTATGACTCACGTTCCCAGTTCCTTACAACAAATCTCTCAATTTGAAGACCATTTTAAAGAACTAAGAACCAACTAACTGTTTAAACCTGCGAATCACACAGTCAGAAGGCATCTAGATGTGAACCCATATACTCTGGATTCAGACATAGAGTAGCCATGAAAACACAATGAATCCCCATGTGCCCATCACCCAGCTTGACCATCAACTCACAGCTATTGTGTTTCATCTCTACCCTATGCTCCAGACCTCTCTCCTTCTACACAGGCCAGTGTGTGTCATCAGGGAACAAGTGACCTCTGTTCTAGAACCCACATCCTTAACTCTAGGCTCCTCAGAGAGGTGTGTGGAGGGACAGTCACTGGCAACCTGCCCCAGGGATTTCAGTGTGGTGGACAGTAGGTAGGCCACAGGGAACACTGAGGTGGAAGGAAAGGGTTCTCTTCTGAGGAGCCATCAGCAGGGACAGGGACAGGAAGACCCTGGGACCAGACCCTCAGCCACATACTTGAAGCAGCCATGACAGCGTAAGATGTAGCTCCGGGCCTCTCGGATCAGCATGCCGTTCACTGCCAGCACGTGCAGCCCCATCTGAAGCAGAACATTCTACAACAAGAAGTTAATGGAGGACTGAAACCAACTTCTTCACCATTAATTTGGCAATAATGTTGTACACAGTTATGGGAATCCAACTTCTGGTTTGGTTTATAATCCCTGGCTTTTGTTAGCGAACATCTGAGCGGTCTGGCTGAGAAGTCAGGGACCTGCGTTACTGGACAATTGCAGGAACAGAGCGTGGTCTTCTTGGCAATGCCTCCCAACAGAGACATTCTTTTTTCTGTTGGGGAATATATTTTCATTTTTGGTTCGTAAGTTCTGTTTATTATCTCTAAAGCCTCAAACATTAAAAAGATAAATAAAAAAGCACCAACTGCTCATGTTAAGAACTATAAAACAGCCGGGCAGTGGTGGTGCACACCTTTTATCTCAGCACTCGGGAGGCAGAGCCAGGCGGATCTCTGCGAGTTCAAGGCCAGCCTGGTCTACAGAGCGAGTTCCAGGACAGGCACCAAAACTACACAGAGAAACCCTGTCTCAAAAAAAAAAAAAAAAAAAAAAAAAGGAAAAAAAAAGAATTACAAAACAAAGCCAGCGTGGTGGCGTATACCTTTGATTCCAGCACTCAGTGGGCAGAGAGAGGCAGGTGGATCTCTGAGTTTGAAGCCAGTCTGGTCTTTAGAGCAAGTTCCAGGACAGCCAGGGATACACAGAGAAACTGTCTCAAAAACCAACCCCCACCGCCGCCACCCCCCCCAAACGTGTGTGTGTGTGTGTGTGTGTGTGTGTGTGTGTGTGTGTGTGTGTAAAAAACAAATACCCAGGGCCATCAAGATGGTTCATTGCATAAGGGTCTTGCCACTAAATCCAACAGCTTGAGTTTGATCCCTGGCATCCACATGGTGAACAGAAAGAGGTGACTCCTGCAAGTCATTCCAACCTTCACACACTCTGTGGCACATGAACGTTCACACACTAAATAAGTAAATGTAATCTTAAAAAATTTTAAAAAAATTTTTTTAACGTATACAGGTGCTTTGTCTGTGTGCCCACAGACCAGAAGAGGGCATCAGATTGTGAGCTGCCATGTGGGTGCTGAGAATTGAACTCAGAACCTCTGCAAGAGCAGCCAGTGCTCTTAACGGCTGAGCCATCTCTCCAGCCCCTAAACAGTCTTAAAAAAACCAAAAACCAAAAAAAAAAATTGAATCCCTATGCACACCGTCACTGATAGGCTCCCCTCAAACAAAATGAACAATCAGTCAGGTTTACAGAAGCTCCGCACCCCTCACCCCACAGCGTTGGCCTGGGTCTACCCCTCCTACCTGCATGGCGAAGTCTGTGGTCACACAGCCAACCCGTACATCCTTTGGGATGTCACACTGCTCCAACTCCTGCTGGATCTGCTTGATGTTGCTGGGGGTTATCCACCCACCCCCATCCTCATCACTGTCTTCAAATTCCTCTTCTTCCTCCTCCTCCTCCTCTTCCTCTTCCCTTCTGTCAATCTGAAACATCAATAGACAAACTCCTGGGTCAGGACTCTTGTGAGAGGCTCTGATGTCATCAGGAGACTACAAGCCAGGGCCTTACCAGCAGCTCCTGCAGTTCATGATCAATGTTAGGCAGAGGGTTTCTCCAGAACATGAAGGAGCTGAATTCCAGGTTCTCAGGCCCATCAGCTGGGTGGCCACGATCCACTGTTTCCTGTGAGGGTCTGGGCTGAGATTAAATGAAACACAGTTCTTTTTTCAGTGCAGGGGAGCGAACCCTGGGCCTTACAAACACCAGCTAAGCACTCTTCCACGAAGCAGGATAATTTAAAAACATGAAAACTGAGAGGTTTAAAGGTGAAACCACTTTATATGCAAGCTGGGTCTGGGAGCACTACAAAAATATGCTCCTGGCCCAGGTCAATTTGCTTTGTTATCAAGAGCTATGACATGCTGTAGAAAAGAACCCCAGGGTCAGGGCTCCTGAAAAGTTACCTTGGAGGGCAGATGGAAACCAGAAATGTGAAGAGGAGTTTCAGGGTGCTGAATCGAAGAGCTCACTTTAACCTAAAACAGCATTGAGGAAGGACAATTAGTTTGAAAATACAAAATTAAGGCTAATTAAAAACAAACAAAAAAACAACAACAAAAAAAGATCTCGCTCCTTAGTTTATTGAATATAAAAAACTGGAAGTCACAAGAATATACAGACAAAATGACAACATTCAGACATCTGGACACCATTATTAAGTGCTTTCAGGGTATTTGTGCCAAAATCCAAAAGCTGTGAAGTGTGTACTTGTGAAACCTGCAGGCATTCTATGGTGAGAGCTGTAGGTCAAAGGCCAGGGAGCTGAACGGCTACGTCAAAGCACGCCACACTCCAAACCCTTGGGACAGTTCACTCAGGCCAGGCTGGTCCTGAACTCACTACCAATGACTCAACTTCTGAGCTTCCCGTTCTACCTCTGAAGGCATGCCTGTTTATGAGGTGCTGGGGATGAAATCCAGAGGCCCTGTACATGCTATGCAACATCCTACCAACTGAGCTGCGATGGCAGCCCAGCCTAAGGCTTCTGACAAATAAATAAATAAATAAATAAATAAATAAATAAATAAATAAATAAATAAATACATAAATAAAAAGAAAATGAGAGTCTATTTTAAACTGGAGGCCTCTAAACTGGACTGAGAAACAAGAGGGCAGCTCTGAAGAGTCTAAGAATATGAATCCAGTGTGCACCTATTATCCTAGCACGTGGGAAGTAGAGGCAGGAGGATCAAGAATTCAAGGTCAGCGCAGAGGGCCCAAGTCTGTTTTCCAGCACCCACATGGTTGTTCATGACCATCAGTAATTCCAGTTCCAGAGTATCTAAAAGTTGCTGGGCACTGGGTACAGGCATGGTGAACAGGCAAACTGAACACACATACATGCAGGCAAAACACTCATACACACAAAAGTACCACCTTGCATTTTTCTTTAAATGAACTTTAAAAATTTTTAAAAAAATCCAGAGTTCAAGCTCATGCTTGGTTATATAGCAAGTTCCAGGCTAACCTGGGCTACAGAAATCCTATTAAAAAAAAAAAAGATGAATACATTTGCTAAATTTATTAAATATAATATATAAACTTCATTTGAATTTTCACCAAAGCAAACTATTAATAAATACTTACAGAATGGGAAAGTGTGAATACTGACTGGGTATTTGGTGACTTTGGAGCTCACATTAATGTTATGTCCAATGATGGCTCTGAGGTTATTTTTTTTATGTTTGAGGCAGGGTCTAATTTAGTCCAGGCTCACCTTACACTCACTTTATAAACCAATCTACCTTGAAGCCTCCAACTTCAGAATATTGTGATAACAGGACATGAATGGGCTTCCACTCCCAACACACACGCCGCCAGGACTGAAGCCAGGGCTTTATGCATATGAGGCAAGCACTCTACTGAGGGAGGAACATCCCCAGCCCAAGGTTATTATTATTTTTAAGATTAATTTATTTAGGAATAGAAAGATGGCTGAGCAGATAAAAGGACCCACAGTGGAGGAGGAAAACCAAGCTCCACAGGTTGTTCTCTGACCCCTCAAGTAAGCTGTGGTAGGCTCACACACACATATGTACACACAAAATAAATGTAACATACAAAATAAAATGAACTAGGTGTGGTGGCGCACGCCTTTAATCCCAGTGCTCTGGGAGGCAGAGGCAGGCGGATCTCTGTGAGTTCTAGGACAACCAAGGCTACATAGTGAGATCCTGTCTCAAAACAAAAACAAAAAAGCGGTTCAGGCCCAGACTGGACAACACAGTGAGACCCCATGCCTTATAAATAAATTAACATAGAGACCCATTTATTGTGTGTGAGAGACAGAGAGTACAGGAGTGTGAGTGTCACACTACACACATGTGGGGTCAGAGGACAAGTTTTCTGGGACCTGCTTTCTCCTTCTGCCTTGTTTTTGTTTCAAGGAGGGTCTCTCTTGTTTCTGCTGTACTATAAAATGGAGCATCCTAGCAACTCTCCTGTTTCTCTCCTCTGTACCAGGAGTGACAGGACTGAAAATCCCAGCCACTGCCATCTACCTTCTTAAAAACACAGGCGCGGGGTTGGGGATTTAGCTTAGTGGTAGAGCGCTTGCCTAGCAAGCGCAAGGCCTTGGGTTCGGTCCTCAGCTCTGGAGGGAAAAAAAAAAAAAATAGGCGCAAGCACAGGTCATCAGGTTAGAGAGGCTCTACAGAGACACAGGAAAAGCTACACACCACTGAAACAGCGGATGACCTCCTAATTGAGACACTCAGGGCTGTGGCTCCATGTAAATGAAGAGCTCACCTATGGATGCTAACTGTAGAGGCCAGTTATGATAGGGACACTCAGGCTGCCACACTATCCCCTCTCATGTGTGACAGTTCCCATAATAGTAAGTGTAGTAAAAACAAACCTGGGGCTGGAGAGGCACGGCTCAGAGGTTGGGAGCACTTAAGCTCAATCATGAGGACTGGAGTTCAGATCCCAGCACCCATGTTGAAGGTTAAGTGGCTGACAGATACCTGTAATTCCACTCCAAGGGACCCGATGCTCTTTTCAGGCCTCACAGGCACCCTCCCCATCACCCCAAACGCTTACACAGTCACACAGATACATACATATACACAAATTTAAAAACCAAAACCAAACCAACCAAACAACCCAATACTCCTGATGTACCTTTTCTGGTTCTTGTTTTAGATGAGACACCCCAACAAATTCTGCTTC
>CABHPQ010161181.1:0-31961 GCA_902168405.1 Peromyscus aztecus | reverse complement strand
TATTCTGAAAAGCAAAATCATTGAGCCTGCTGTTATTAAACTCATTTGCAATCAATGCTATTTTTTATATTAATTGCCATTCTAACTTGAAAATCTGAAAAGGAAAATATTATAAGACAATGGAACTAAAGGAAAATAATTACCACATGGCCACCTGTAAAGATATTCTGATGTAAGAACTATAATAAACTTTTACTTTGGATTTATAATACAGTAATCTTAGGAAACTAATATTCTGAATTTTTCATTCATAAAAGTAATAGTGTTGGCATATGCCTTTATTCCCAGCGGTCAGGAGGCAGGCAGATCTCTGAGTTCAAGGCCAGCCTGGTATACAGAGTGAGTCCTGGACACCCAGGGTGACACAGAGAAACCCTGTCTCAAAAAAAAAAAAAAACAAGGGAGAGGGAGGGGGGGTGGGGAGAGAGAGAGAGACAGAGAGAGAGAGAGAGAGAGAGAGAGAATAGTGTTTATAAGGACTTATACGAAAAGAAGCAAAACACATCATAAGATGGAAATAGAAAGCTTTCCTTTAAAAAAACAAAACAACAATTAAGCCATTTAATCTAACACATGCTTAGAGTTTAAATACATATGGCCTTGAAAATTCTGAGTGATTATTAAGTAAAACATCTCAGACATAATAAATTGTGCACTGTCGTATATGTTGTGCTGTTATATTCGATTTAGTTTGTTGGAAAACTCATTTGCGGAGAGTATTGCTTTCTCAAAGAATATTCATTAAGGAAAAGCGGTAGAGGTCACATTACATTTTACATAAAGAAAATTTAGGGGGATTGTTGTGTTCAAACTAAAGGAAAGTGTCTATGCTGCTTCCTACTCATTAATAATATATGGTCATTCTTTACCCTAAACCTTGACCTTTTTAAGTTAGAAAGCTGTTAGAATTGTTTCATCTGTCAAGCTACATGTCTATCTAATACAGTGGATGAGTGGGAGTAACTGGGCCTATGTAAGGTAAGTAACAAAGCAGAATTTCAGCTGAGTTGAAAATGGCTACATTGCTTTATAGTTCATGATTGTTGACAAGTTCCCTGTCTGTTGTCTCAGCTTAGAGTGGTCTAGAAATTCCACTGCTCAAGAGCACATTAAGTTATAGAGTTTTGGAAAGATATTCTCAAATTTCAGTGCCCTTACACCTTCCAGGAGCAAAACATCTTTGAGCATTAAGGCTACTTGGAGATTGGGGGACAGGTAAACTCTAAGCCAGTGGTCTAATGACTCCTGCAAAATGTTCAGTCCCTTGTGTAGGATGCAGCCCAAGGGTTAAGCAGGGTCTGAATACCACAAGGTCCAGCACATTAGTGTCTAGAATCAGAGGTTAGAGGGATAATTAAAAGTTTGGTGAATTAGAACAAAACTGTATGTGTAGAACTTAAACTGTCGGTATAGAGCTAGTGAGAATATGATGATTAGAGCTAGGGGGAACTGGGAATACCTGCCTAGTAAGGAAAGCTTGTTTGCCTGGGGAGAATTTAATTACAGTGAGTAAGAGGGAAAATAAGCTAAGCAGGGGGGAGAAAAGAGCTCTTGCTTAGTCTTAGAAGAGCTTATTGGAAGCAATTCTATATCTTAGGGAAATTACCAAAACAACATTTGCTTAATACTCACAATAATAAATTCTATCATGTTTTTCATAATAATTAGTAAATAGAGACCATTTATACCATGTTTAGTAAGGTAGACCTTTTTAAACCCTCCTCGGGCAGACCTTTATAAAGCCTCTGTGGTTTGAGACATAAGAATTCAGGCATATGTGCCAGGTTTCCCCATATTCTAATAAACAACCAGCTATGTATGGACGGATCATTCTTCTCCTGATTCTTCACTAATCAATCTATCTTGCTAATGATTTCTGGGTCATTCAACATTTTTGGAGTTGGTGAAAATATGCATTATGTGTATTTTGAAGCAGAAAAAAATGTTTTCCCCCATTACATCTGAAAAATATCTTGAAATAGATATATTTACCAGCATTAAAGTGACTTTAAATATTAATCATTTTGAAAATGAATTTTCTTTTATCTACTAGTAAATTATATAAAGAAATAATGTCAAAAACATTGATCTTTAAACACATATATTGATAATGTCTCTTAATTATTATTCTGTGACCAAGGTTTTGACAATGGGTCAGTAATTGACATTCCAGAATGGCATCTTTGAAGATCTGATAACCTTGTCAAATCTTTCTGATTTTTGTTGTCAATTTGCTGTAGACCACTGGAATCCCCACACCAAGCAATGCTCCTGCTCATCTTACATACTCTAAATTTTAATATCAGAAATACTCAGACACTCACCCATAGCAAAATTGCATCCTAATTCCTATTCTTTTTTTTTTCTTTTTTTTTTTTTTTGGTTTTTCCGAGACAGGGTTTCACTGTGTAGCTTTGTGCCTTTCCTGGATCTCGCTCAGTAGACCAAGCTGGCCTCGAACTCACAGAGATCCGCCTGCCTCTGCCTCCCGAGTGCTGGGATTAAAGGCGTGTGCCACCACCGCCTGGCCTGATTCCTATTCTTAATTAAGTCATTCTGACATTTATTTTTAATTTTCCTTATCTAACTTCCTGTGTTATCTTATATTTTTCCTTTCAAAAATATGCCCTGGTTTCTCTTTTATTTGATTGGAAATGCATTCAGACTTTTTTCCTCATCCTCCTTTCTTCTCCTCCTCTTTAGTGATGTTTTCATTTAGGAATTGATTCCTCCAGAGTTCTGCTTGAAGTAATAACTTACTGAATTTTAAATAACCGTACAAGGCACAATATTTAAAAAACTAAAACTGATATGGAAAGGGGCTTTCCCTCACAGTTCCTACCCATATAATTCTACTTGTCAGTTAAGAAAGATGCACATGGAATATGATAGCACACAGTAGGGCATTAGGTAAATTGGAGCAAACAATCTGTAAGACAGAAATAAGTCCCAGTCCTTACAGAAAGGGAAGTATCCCAGTATAGTGGGTGTGGCATAACTTGTACCAGTTTGCTGAAAGCACTGAGTAGCATCCCAGTTCACCTAATCCCTGAGAATGTCACTCGAGATATTTTAGCTTCACTTACTTTATCTTCTCATACTGTACTTCTTCCACCAGCTGAAGTAACTGGAGCACAGCTCTCAGTTAATTTTGCTGTAAGCACCATAAAAAGGAGAGACGAAAGAATCTGTGTCCTTATTCAACTTTGAGTGCATCGTCCTTCTTAGGAAGTCCTTTTAACTTCTATGTTCTCATCCACAGTAGCAAGTTAATACAGGCATGTAGCATGCATACTGTATATAATGCTAGCATAAGAGTAAGGCGTGAAATAAATTAAGTACCCTACTGTATAGTGACAGTTGAATTTCTTAGGAGTCAAGAATAATTAGGCAATATTCATATATTTTTTAAAGTCTCTATCCTGTACAGAGTTCAGAATAACAGGTAATAGAGAATTTCCAAGAAACGATAAGAAACAAATCCTTGTCTTAAGGATGATGGCAAAGCTGCCAGTAACAGAAACTCCACAGATGTGCTTCTGAGGTATTCGAGGACTGACAATCCAAAGCACAGATGAAGATGTTGCAGGACCTTCAAATGTGTCAGGGGATGGAAAGTAAAGATGGGAGATGAGAGACAACAGCAAAGTAACTAAGAATGGAAGTCCAGCTAGTTTGAGGGTTTCCTAGATACAATGTCTCCATGTACTGCCTGTCCGGCTGTTAAAAAGGTAGGGCCAGAGGAGACTAGAGCTTGCCTTGTGACTGGCTTGAGATGTGCCATAGAGCTCAATTTCAAATCCCCCTGAGTCATCACTAAAGTTCTTGAAAGAGGTGTGATTCACACTATTTCTGAAGCCGGAGTCCTTCTGTTTAACTAGTTGTGTTCATGAATCTAAACTCCAAACTCTAAATCACTTCTCTCCAACCCAGGGAACAGATTGGCATCTCCCTCTCTCTAACAGGCACTAGCTAGGGTCCAGGAGTCATTCATGTCTTCTTCCCAGTATCTGCTGTTTTGGAGGAGCCATCTGCTTACCATGACATTTTACTTGCAACATGCTTAATTCTTGTGCAATGTCTACACCAACAACTGCTGGGCAATCAACAAACCTCATATAGTGATCTTGTCCCCTTTGATATTTGGGTCCCACTTCCTGTTTACCCTTCCTAACTATTGATACTTGCACACCTACTAACCCACTCTTTGTTGAACTCCTGACACAAGGGAATAGATTTTCCTAAGGAGTGATGATGACTTATCACCTTGATTGAGTCATCACTGACCTGGAACAACCCCAGACATTGACATGCTACAACATGTTTAGCATTCTTTTTATTGTATCCTCTTGGGACATGGGTCTATAAACTACTTGCCTCCTCTTGCCAGGGTTAATTTCTGCAGTCCAGCTAATTTCTCTGTGTATAACATTTTAATATGTAATCTCCTGTCAGAATCAATAATATCCAGCCCTCCTTACTCATAAATTGTTACCCTAATATCCGAATCCCATAGTTTTATCACTTATAGGAAGTGTACATTTTCATATCATTCAAAATGCCTGTTGACCACCTAATATTTTTATTAAAAGTAGTAGGAGACATAGCCTGGGCCTTGGGACTCTGATCATTTGTGGAAGCCAGAACAAGCTAGATAGAAACATTTTTGGGAAATTGCTTTGAATTACCAGGTTCCACACAGGACCATGGCTGTAGCCAGGACACCACAGTGCTAATATCAGTTTCTGAAAAATACTTATAGGTATTGTAGAGAGGAAGTTCATCGGATATGTCAACACCATGTAGGATCTGATACAACATACCTCAACATCTTAGGGTCCTGTTTCTTGTGGAGTCAGTGGGGTTTAAACTTACAGGTAGAACAAACAAACCAATAAATATTGTTCCTAAGGGACAAAGGAACACAGAACTAGGGTGGTTTGGCTGTATGTTTAAATCAATGTCAGGATATATCAGAAGATGTTAATAATGCATTTATCAATCCATGGTGGAAATACCCAGAAAGGGTACTAGACAGTGCACATTAGGAATAACATCAGTTAAGAGGGGTTTCTTAGACACTTATTTGGAATTTGTAGCATGATTCATAGCCTAAAGAGAGAAAATGGAGTGTTGTTGACCAGAAAGAAAGTCTGGGTAAACAGTGGTCTGGCTGAACATGCAAGAGGTTTTAAGGAGAGGATTTGAAAATTCCTGCCCCCAAGATGGTTTTGATGGACAGAGTAAGAGTAGGCATGGGAACTTAGGGGAAGCTGAGCTCCAGGATGAAATATAAATGGGAATCCATACCTAGGAACAATATAGAACTAGTTGTGCTGAAAGGGAAACCTTGTGAGGAAGGCTCCTGGGCTAAGAGTAAGTCTAGGCCAGATTTCAATCCTGAAAGGGGCTTTAGGTTACTCAAAGGCTTTGTTGCTGCAGTGCTAGCATTGGTGTTAAGTGCAGACTGGAGCACAGTTTCACTGTAGGGGACACAAAGTAGTTAGAAAAGAATGTGTATGAATTGCTGACATATTTATTATTCCTTTTACTTCTCTGAAGGACATGACCAATGACTTGAATGTTAGCCCTTACAGTAATGATTTCTATAGAACTACTGTTTCTTCTGGAACCAAGATTGAATAAGAGCTCCTCTTTTTTGCAACCATTTTCTAATGCTTTACTAATGCTATCCCAGTTTTAAACATTAGTCTCAATAAGAATAAGAATTTGACTCACAGTCAGACTGGTATTAGAGACAAAGGACAAAGAGGGGTCTGAATTTTATTTTGAGCATTTGTTCATGTGACCTGCTGGCATCCACTCAGTTCCAGTGTTTCCTTTAGGTCTCTTGTTCCCTTATAGGAACTAGGTCAGATTAGGCAGCATTCAGCACAAAGCTTCCAGGTCCAGACGCCTCCTGACCAGGGCAGAAAGCCTCTGTCAGCAAGTTCTGGAGAATCCTAAATAAATGAGAACCGTCAAGGAAACTTGTCCTTTGTAAAATGTCAAATTACAGCACTAATCATGTTAATGTTAAAGGCTGTGCTGAAGAGCTTTGACAGACAGGCCTTTTATCAGTCATAAGACCTCATTCAGCCTGAGGTTTGTATACAGAGGGAGTGGGGACCTTTCTAAGTGAGGGCTGATAGTAGCTCTCTCTATCTCCCTACCTATTTCTTTCTTTTTCATATTTGTACGTATATGTGTACATGTACACAAACAGACTCAACATTTTATATTTGAGCTTTCATTGTCTGCTGTTGAACCCAAACATGGACTAGAACTATTTGAAACAAATTACATTTGTACTAATATGTACAGATGTTTTTATGGTCATCATTCAGTTTATATATATATATATATATATGTGTGTGTGTGTGTGTGTGTGTGTGTGTGTGTTTATATAACAACTACTTACATAGCATTTATATTAGGTATAAGTAAACTGGAAATTACTTAAACTACAGAATATGCAATGGTTTACATAAACAGTAAGCCATTTTATAAATGGAACTTGACTTATCCACAATTAGTATTATGGAGGATCTTAGAACAAATTCCATGTAGATATCAGGGAATGACCCCCTATAAACCTGTATACATTGTCATGGTTGTTGTTACTATTATCATTGACATCATAATCATCACCATCCTCATCATCTGACTGTGCTCTAACTCCTAAAGAATTTTTTTTAAATAATATCACCAGTGGTGTTATATCATTGTAGCAAGAATGAAATAAAGGTCATTTATCTTATTGCAACGATTTTCTGAAGTCAAGCCATTGTCACCTTATGCTCGGTCTTCCTCACCAGTGGCAAGAGAATTCAGTGAATGGTAAAAGGAACAAAAAGAGTTTGCACTTAGCAAGAAACGTTTCAGAGTGTGTTTAAGCATTATATTTTTGTCTTCGGTGTTAGAGTATTTAATCAGTCAATAATCTTTGTCTTAAATATGATAAAATGATTCTAATAGTCTCATCAAATGCTGCCTTAAGATCTGAGTGTTTTCTGCATGAGGGATCCTAATTAATCTGTTTTACTTGTCACATAATGACAGCAGAACCTTGATACCTTCCTTCAATCCTTCTGAGAATACTTGGAATCCTCTGGCTTTCACTGTGCCCTTGCAGCTGAGTTTACCTCCTCTTCCTGCTCCAGTGATCTCTCTGTACCTTCTGTTAGTCCTAAGGCTGCTCTCTGTGCTCTGATCTGTGAGCCAAATCGGGGGCCTCTCCAAATCCATTAGCACCAAAATGCCTCTTAAACCTTCTAAGTCTTTATCTACTGCGCTGGGTCCCAATGTCACATTAAGCAGGAAGGTCGGCTTTTGCTGATGAGAAGACAATCTCTGACTACAAGCATATCTGAAATGCACTGTTTCATACTTTATGGCTTGGGTTGGGTTAAAGAAAATATAAGACACTTGTCTTTGGCCTGTTTCACCAAAAATCAGTCACACCCACGTATAATGCTGAGGCGTTATGCTGAGTTGGACATGGTGCATTCCTTTAATCCTAGTGCTTAGGAGGAAGAGGCAGACAGATCTCTGTGAGTTCAAGGCCAGCCTGAAAAATATTTGCTTTTCGTAGCAAGTTCTAAGTTAACCAGGCCTACATATATATTCAGACCTTATCTAAAACAAACAAAAGAAAGCCATGGTAGCCTCCCAAAAGTCGTATTTTCCAAAAGACTAAAGGCTATTATTTTACCTAGTAAAAATTGTCTAGACATTTTTATTTGACATGAAATAATTTTTACTAACTATGGTAAATTTTGTAAAATCTTTAGTTAACATATAATTATACAACTTAACCCCTTGCCTTTCCTCCTTCCAGCCCCTGCCATGTCACGTCCCTTCAACTCCTGTATTGCATCCCCATTTTCTCCCAAATTGATGACTTCTTTTTTTTTTCCTTATTACAATCATATCTCCCAGAAGAAGTGGCAGAAATATTTTAAGAGTCAGAAGATCAGGGAGTGTGCTGTGAGATTGCGTTTTCTAGAAATAACAGGGAAGCTATATCCACAATACCTCAATAATATGACTGCCCTCACAAGACCTGAACCATGACTGCAGCAATCTAACATGAAACAACAGGGAGATCTCACACATGCCACCCCTAAACAAAGAATTACAGGCAACTAATGACTAGTAAGAGAGCGAAAATTAGCCTCTCCCAAAGAAGAGTCCCCTAGAGGGTTGACACAAAGTGGTCATCCCTGAAATCATATACACACAAGCCCCACTAAACAGGTCCACAAAATAATTTCAAAGTTCCAACTCCCTGATCTCTTGATTTCAAGGTATAAATCTTTATGGAGGGAGCTATGGGCTTCCTGTTTTGTTGAGAAGTTATACACATGTTTCCAATACAGTTTAAGCTGATCAAATTCTAGATCTTTTGTAAAACCTCTTTTTCTCACATACTGGGGAATGGGGTATATTCTTTAATGGATTTATAGCAGTAAAACTATTTTTTTTGTCCTAGATGTCTACTTTTAGGAATATAGTCGAGTCATGAAAAAGCTATACTCACACTACAAGCTTCCCTAGTTGTCAAAAACTCAGAAGAAGAACAAGAATCCATTGGGAAAAGTGTTAATTGCCGTTTGCTGTGAGGACATGCAACAGTGATAATTAAACGTGGTGGGAAGGAGACTTCCTACAGAGTCTCCTGGGCTTGGTCCTTACCTTGTCCTCTTTGCCTTTGGAAAGCTCCATGCATCTGTACTAACTGTTTACATACTGAGGGTGCATCTCCATGCTCCTTGTCTGTATCTAAGTAACCATGGCTCTCCTACACCCACTTCTCCTTCTGGGACCTCAGTTACCTCAGAAATTACTGTAATTTCTATTATTGGAAAATATCACTCCACCCATGATGAATGAGCTGTTTAAATGTCCCTTAGCCACAAATGGATCATTTACCTTCTGGGTAACTTCCAAGTGTCAGCCTTTTCAATCCAGGGTATGTCTTCTTTGCTGAATAAAGGCAAGTCACCTTGAGCCATTCATTGCATAGGGTGCTCTACCTTAAAATTCTGTTTTGTTGCAAGTCATACACTATTGGTCCTAATAAAGTAATATGAATCAGAATCTATAGGTTACCAAAAGTTTGGAGTTCATGCAATGGATTATGTAAGAAGTAATATTAACTTTTATAAGTGGTTTCTATTTTGTTTATGAATCCATATTCACTGCATTCAAGGTTCTCTTGTTCCTATCTGGGTTTTATTCAATAGGAGGTCTCTTCTCAATTGAGCTATGATAACGGCTCCATAGAAGAAAAGAAGGACCTTACTTTTCACCATTTGTTAACATCAGTCAACAGAGTTTGCACTCATTTATATTAGTATTATTAATTTTTATTATTATTAACAAATATCAGTTCCAACACCAAAAATATCTCTTCCAGTAGTAAGGTCCACAGACTCACTCAGAATTCCCTGTGTCTTTATCCTGAGACCATTCACCTCGACTGGCCTTTTCTTATCTATTGTAGTGGTCCTTTCAATAACGATGAGCACACAAGATGTAAGCTCTTTATCAAGCTTTACATATGCATATATGTCACAGCTATTTCTTTCCATTCCATGCCTTGTTTGTTATAAGGCTTTACCTTCTCTCAGGTATAAAGACAAATTTTTATTGACTTCTATATCTCCAAATACCAGGCTTAGGAGCAAAGCAGTGTGAAGACCAAAGTTCAAAAGTCTTGTTCAAAAGTCAGTCAACATCTAATTTACCACTGCTTCACTTAATAATTCCTACTCTGCTCCACTCCCCCCTCCCGCCACACACATTTATTTGTTGAATTAAAAACTGCTGTTAAGAAAAAGTACTGCCCAATAGTCATGTTTTCCTATGATTCTGTCTTATGCTCTGCATTTTGTGTATTGAGTTGCACCTGGCTTTGGATACTTAATAATCATGGTATTATAATAAAAAACAAATTATGATTCAATTTTTTATGCTGTGAGTTTGAAAAGTCCAATTTGTAATTGAAAGGACTCAGTTTCTCTCTAAGCAGACTGCCCCTGGGGTAGAGTGCCATATGCCCAGCTCATACAGGAGGTGGGGCACTTGCCATAAGAGGAACAGCAGGGGAAAGGAATATTCATTTATTTCAGATTGTGTGCTGTGCACCTGAGAGGGAAAACCACAATGACATCAGACACAGGGGCATCATGTCTTAATATTTGCATAGGAAACTCCATCCCTAACCCACATCTGATATTGCCACATCTCCCAGGAAAACACATTAATCATCAAACCAACGAAAGGTCATAATCTAATAATAAAGGATGTCGCTTTAATTTTAAAACTTTATTTGGGAATAATAAGAAGCATAATGAAAAAAGATCCATTCTATTTCCTATTCATCACAGTTCTTTATGTCCAGGGAAGAAAAATAAATGAAATTTAATCATGAGATGTCTTAGATCCAACTTAGAAATTCAGTATTATTATATGGAACTTTGAATAAGACTTTCTAGAATCCACATTTCAATAATGCATTGAGCATAACTAAAAAGAACATCTATTAAATTAAGTGCATATGCATGTATATTTCCATTAACTTTATAAATAAATAAGGATTTGAAAATAACAGATATGCCTGCTTCTTAGGTAAAAGTTTGAGCTGCAGTTTGCTTCTTTGAAAAGAAAAAAGCTACAGTAGTGAGAATACATCTTGATACTATTAGCTATTTTAATAGAGATAGAGTATAAAAAATACCTAGTCCATGGTAAGAGTTTGGTTTTTCATGATGGAAAGGAAAGAGGAAACAGTTATAAAAGTCTGGGCCTTGTCTCTTGGCACTTCCCTTTCAAACAAGTGAAATACACTTAGGTCACTGTATCAAAAGCTAGGTTGTTATAGGGCGCGAACAGAACTAAAAGACTGCATGGATTAGGTTAGAATGAATTGTTCTGTGATAGAAAATAACACATTGATGACCCCCAGGAGCAACTGCTCATGCTACACATAAGCCTGTGTCTGTTTCAACTCTCCTTGTATTATCTTTGTTCTGGGTATAGAGCAAAGACAAGAGCTCTTGCCTGTAGAAATCCTGGTCTATTACTGGCTAAGGGACAAACATAAAAGGCAGAGCCAAGTTTTTGCTTGGTCATGGTGAGTGTCACAGTTCAGTGGCCAAAGCAAGTTATGAGGTCAAGCCTGATGATAGTGAGTTGGGGAGAAATACGGCCAGAAGGGAGAAGTAATAGGTGTTTTGGACAATGGCATAATCTAGCACTGTGGGGAAGAAAGTACACATTTAAAGGCAAAATGTGGACAATAGAGAAAGCTGGGGAAAGTTGGCTGCTGACTCATCAGAGGGAGTTTATACGCTTCCATGCAGAGTTGGAAACTTACTGGCCAAGTTATTTTTGTCAAAAGAATCTGAGGGCTGGTGTCTACCTTTGTTCAATTCCCTTAGGCAAGCTTGGCTCTTGGACAGGTCCTCAGCTCTTTAAAGTCATATGTAGTATAATATATCAGGTTTAAACAAATAAAGTCCATGTCCTTATTTTGTCAGATTTCTCAATGGCAACAAATGATTCATATGTAGAAAACAGTGTGATGCTCTAGTTGGGGCAAAAACTGGCTCAATGACCACAAGTTTTGTGAGCAATATTGGTGGTTTATAGATAGCTCCCTGCATTTTGCTGAATTGCCATGACTAATCCCTGTCTATAAAATATCATGATGAAAGTCCAGATATTTTGTGCATTTCTTTTATCATCTCAAGTTTTTGAACCATCACCAGAATCCTTTGAGGTACATGCTAACAGTTATAATTTTCTAGCTACAATTAAAGATAGCAATGTTCAAGCAAACAGAGCCATTTCCATGTATACATTTGTGTGTGTATGTTGGAGGGGGTTCCTAAAAATTAATATAGGTTAGAGTCACATTAGCTTCACTTATTCTGTCCACATTGTTTATAATAGGAGTTATTTTTTTCTTTTTTCTTTTTTGTTTTTTTCGAGACAGGGTTTCTCTGTGTAGCTTTGTGACTTTCCTGGATCTCACTCTGTAGAACAGGCTGGCCTCAAACTCACAAAGATCCGCCTGCTTCTGCCTCCCAAGTGCTGTGATTAAAGGCATGTGCCACCACCACCCGGCTATTTTTTTTCTTTTTATGAGGGAGACTTTCCTCATTCTAATAGCCATCAGATTTTTCAAACTGTTCTACTCTGGTATTTTGAATCTTAAGAAATGCTTTTGTGCCAAGAGTTGTAATAAATGCCAATAAGCTTAGCACTCAAGAACCCAGGGCAGGAGGATTACCACATTTACAAAACTAGACAGGTCTACATAGTAAGCTCCAAGCCAGGCTGTACACCATCCATAGCAAGGCATTATTTCAAAAGAAAACACTTTTTCTATGAGGCATTGTTGTTTAGATTTTGTAATAAAATTTCACATCCATCAATAATCTCCTGCAAATTTTCTCTTAATTTTGTGAGAAGTGACAGAGTCAGATCTAGTTTAGTTTGTTGGTCTGTACTCAACACTTGTGGTACTTTTTAGAATGTGTGTGGTTGTGCTCACGAATGGCACTGGGGAGTGTTTTAACTATTCCATATCTTTGTAATGTCAGTGAATTAATGAGATTCTTTCCTTATTCCTAGCTTTAGGGAAGATGGGGGAAAATTGTCAAGAAAACCACCTGGTCATAATTGGCAGATTTGGGGGCACAGGTTACTTGAAGAAAGATAAATATCTTTCAACATACAAGTTCAGTGTTTCAATTATTAGTTATTTATGTTTTTACTTATTCTTTTATTTAAAAATGCAATTAATGGATTTCACTGTGCCTCAATTCAAATGTTTCAAAATGTGAGGACATTTACACTTTCATTCAATAGTAATATTAAGAAATATTGCTTACTTTTTTAAAGACAAGAAAATAGAACTGTGGTTATGTGTTGGTTTTGAAATAATACATTATTATAGACGCATATGCTGAGATATGCAGATGAAAGATCATATAGAATTTGCTATAAAATATTATCATGCTTAGAGAATGTGTACAAAAATGTAAATGTAATATTACTTATGACTCGAAAATCACATGAACTGAATGCTGGGTACCTGGGTTGTTTGGACTCTGTTTTCTCTGAATGAATATCTTAGATTTTTTCATAATAAACAAATTTCATAGTGAAATAGTGTAATTAAACTTTACATAATATAAAATCCCTTTAGTAGAAAGGTCGCATCAAAATTGTTGGAACGTATTTTTATTTTATTTTCCAGACTATTTGCAGTGACTTTGTGACCAAGTAGTTTTCTAGAAACAAATTCTGACCCAAACAATATTAATTGAAAAAGTATAAACAAAGTGGCAATAAATTATTCCTCTCTAAATCTGAAAGCAATTGGAGAAATTTAAGATCTGCATACCAATGTGATTTCTTTTAAACTCCACATCCACGAATTTGGATTTGTGTTAATCAAGTTCAAATTTGTAAGTTAATCTTATTATATTATGAAAAATCTGCTAATCTAAATACAATTGAATTGAGAGAGCCATTGTTATGGCTAAAATTGGACATGTGAACTTTCCCTTTCAAATTACAAAAATGATCACCAGCAAACATTTGGCTAATGTGATCTTAGTTTTTCAGAAAATAAAACATGCTTTTAGTGAGTCATGAAATAATAAGTAATCTTCAGAGATTTTTTTCATGACATTTTCTAAAGTAAACTTTTTCTTTGACAAAGTCCATTCTTACAGTATCTATTTTATATTTTCCTTTATTGATAAAATAATATCTGCATAGTAGGTTTAATTATGCTAACAAATCAACCTGATTAATGTTCTCTATGAAAAGATATTAGACAAGCTGAATTTCTCAAGCTCAAACTCTTCTGCAGCTTAATACTTCAACTTTGGTAACTTTATCTGAATTGTTTTCCAAATGCGCAACTCAAGCTATGGTTGTTAGAAATTTTTTATTCTAAATTGCCAAATACAAAGTCTATCAGGTACCCAGAATTAAAACTGCATCAGTCGGGCCTTGGTTATGATTACAACAGTCCTGGTTTTGGCCTCATGACTTACCTGTTCTCCTCTTTATCCCTTCATACATGTAGATAATACATATCAATGGGATTCAGGGTGATAGTTTATTAAGTACGTGTAGGAGTTGTTGATCATATCTCGATAATAATCAAGTTCAAATTTGTAAGTTAAACTTATCATGATATGAAAAACTTTTGAATAATCCTCCAATCTAAATACAACTGAATTGAGAGAGCTATTGTTATAGCTAAAGTTGAACACATGAATTTTCCTTTTCAAATTATGGAAATGGAATTTTCCTTGCTTTTTTTATCCTATATTTGTATAGAGCCACAGAGGTCATCTTTTACAGATCTTCTTTTTTTATTAATTAATTAATTTATTTTTCTACTATCAGCTTGATACAGTATAAATACAGATCTTCTTAAGAATTACTATTTCTGTGAGAACGACTAATAGAAAAACTGTATGAAGAACTCAAAACAATAACAAAAATAACAACACAAATCTTAAATTGAAAACTCAGCTGAAAATTGGGTAAATGGTCAAAATGGCTGTATTTTTCTTTTCAATGTGCTTCACCATGCTGGATCAAGACATTCTTCAGCATTAATTTAATAACCCTTCCTCTCTCCCTCCCTCCCTCCCTCCCTCCCTCCCTCCCTCCCTCCCTCCCTGCGTTCCTTCCTTCTAACCTCCCTCCTTTATGTCTTTAGTTCATTGTTATATTCCTTTCTTTACTTCATGTATCTCCTCGTGCAAGGCCCAGGCCTAATCACTGAACCTTCTCAGTCATGTTTTATAACTTAAATTTAAGCTTTTAGATGTATTGCTAGTCCCCTCCTGCCATTGTAGGGAAATCAAGGTATAAACTGACGAAAATTCATACCTGTACATTGTGAGTGTACATATAAACTATACAAGTAATTACATTTTATAAGCTATGGTAGCAATGCTACTAGATTAAAGTTAATGTTAACAAAATAATATTATTAGATTGTGGAATTTAAAAAAGATGGTATGTTATTTAATAATTGTTAATAAAGCCTATAACAAGTAAATTACTTTAGCAGAGAATTCTCAAGATCTATTTGGAGAAATATTGAAAAATAAACTACAAAGATAGTAAAAAAACTTCTACAAAAATATGGAGGAAGTTTCTATAATTGTGAATAGGGCATTTCTAATAAAAAAAATAATATAAACTCTGACCAAATACATCAATACACTGAGTGCTACGCTGGGTCCTGAGCTGAAATTCTGTGGGGATTTTTATTTTTTCGTGTGATGAACACTTAAAGTTTATAAAGAAGAAGAAAGGTTTCTGCTTTGCTATATTGACTTTGGAAACCAAGAGCAGTGAGGAGTAGTTGATTTATTATATTCCCCAAACCACTTCAAAACCACAATAATAAAAATAGTGGCCTAGTGGCACACACAGAGACAGACATACAATGGACAGAACAGCGGACACACAGATAAACTTAGGTGTAAACAAGCATTTAACATGAAACAGTGTCTACATGAACCAACAGGGAAGATGGATTATTTTGTACACAGACTTACTAAAATCAGTCATTCTACAGAAAAAAAAAAAGATAAAATTATGAAAAACGGTTGTATTTACTCCAAGATGCTCATGAGTGAAATACACATTTGGCATAACTAATTTGTTGTTATTGATATCTTCATGGTTGTTTTGGTGCTAGAGTCAGATAAAGACTTACTACATTCAATTCCATATTCATCTAGCTGTATGTTGAGATTATAAGGACTTTGTAGAACGAGTGACAGCATTTACACTTCAGTTTTAGAATCAGTCAAAATAAGAATTAGCCATTTTAATAGTTTATTAATTCTTGACAATTTTATATAATGTATTATGATCATATTCTCCCAACTGCTCCCCCTAGGTCCGTGGACATCTCCCTACCCCCAATTCTGTGTCCTCGTTTCTTTCTTATTTTAGTTAATAGCCTATCAAGTCCCATTTGTTCTCTCCACATAGTCCTGGAGGTGGGGTAATCTACTGGAGATGGTTGACCTACTAGGGGCCACACTCTAAGAAAATGGATTCACCCTCCGCCAGAGACCATCAACTGTCCAGAGAACCACTGTCAGGGGTGAATTTTTGAGTTTTTTGTCTCTGTAAGAAAAACATAGTAATTGTTTCAGTTTAAAATAATGATTCAATGGTTTTATGCTGTATTACTTCACACAGTTTCAATATTTTGAGATAGAGAACTATGTTTTAAAGTTTGTGTCCATATGTTCATTATACTTTTTAAAGTTCTTCGTGAGATGCAGTCCTTGTCTATAGTTTTTATGAATGACATTTATTTGTAGTCATCTTTTTGTAAAGCTATATAAAGAATGACATTTCCACAAACATTAGTTGTGGAAATACAAACCCCTTTGGACCCAGTGTGAGTAGAGAACACATGACTCCTTCTCCAACTTGCTTTGATGAAGGTGATGACTCTTTGTTTAGGGCCAGTCTCTAGCTGCTTGCAAGACAACAAAAAACTTCAATCGACAGCATCAAGGACTAAATGATTTTTTTTCTTTTTTCTGTCATGTCTCACATATCATAGTATTATTTAGAATGTAATTGAATATACACAAAAATAAAGGCTCTGCTATAGACTGTGCTAAAAATAAACATGCAAAAAGCCATCCAAAGACTGTTAACATATGGAGAGAAGTGTGGCAAAGCAGGTTGTTGAATTATAGTGACCTCGTATATCTTGGCATTCTGATTTGTTTGCTTCTTTATTTTATTTTTTTACTGAACTTAAGGGTGTTGATTGAGAATAGCGAGCAATTTGAGATTGTGAGTAGGTTGGAGTCATGTTTTAGTATTTGGTATGTAGCCCACATACACCTATTTAAAAACAAAGTTGCAAAAATTAGGGGTTTTACTCCATCTGTTTTAAACTGCTATTTGCATAGACAGGGATTTCTTCTATAATATACAAAAATGTCTCTTGCTAAAATGTGATAAAGCCTTTATTCCTCTGTAAGAAATTAGAGATGTTCTGTGAATACCTGAAAATAATGGAACAAAAGTCCATTTTAACACAAGTCTTCTCATAATTCTCTTTCGGTTTTGCACTTATTTATCTGTTTGTTTTTGGCAATTTGACATTGGAACTATTTTATAATTCAAGTTAAAGCTTATAGAATCTGATTCATTAAGAACAACCAAAAGTACTCTGCAACTTCTGTAATGAACATGTAGGCAACTGGAAACTGCCGACATCAGCCTGCCATGCTATCTGCAGGCTTACTGTGTTTTCTTGAAAGAGTAACTACAAATATTCACTCTGTAAGACATTTTGTACATCCTGTGAAATACATTGTTTTCACCAATGCCCTGAATAAAAACAGTTAGCACAAAAAATATGATAGAGATCAGTCTTCCATTCATGTTGGCATCAATGTAACCTGAGGCATAATGGAGCTAGAGAGATGGTTCGGTGACTGAGAAAAATCCTCTGTTCCTAATACCAACATCAGGTGACTCAGAACTGCTTATCATTCCAGCTCCTGGGAATCCAACACTCCCGTTAGACCACCATAGACATTCACACACACAGCATACACTCAGTCAGAGACATCCACACATACACAAATAAAATTAAAATAAATCTTTCAAAATATAAATAACATCTGGTCCTTTGGCTGGGATTTTCAACTGTCACACACCTAACTGAGGAAGGAGCTATGTCTCTCCTGTACTCTCTTCCATAGGGAGGAAAAGATCACTGGATTGGAACACAGCTGGGAGAGCTTGGTTCCAAATTCTTTTTTGATTGTTTTAAAAAGCAGGAAGATGCAGGATCAAAAAATACCTGAAATTACAGGATTCAGAGAACCTGGAGGGATAAACACTTCATTTTACATTTTGTCTATATTCCTATAAAAAATGAACTGATGTATTTTAAACATAAATCAAGTATGTCATAACAGAAAAAAAGTGTGCATTTTTCCATTCAAATCACTTCTTTTACTGTCATTCAAAATAAATCTCAGTCTCGTTATAAAAGTTATTCCAGAGACTCTTGAAAGGCAACCTAGGAAAAGGGGAGTTTCATAAGGGTCCAAGCGCATCAATTTTTGATCATACATTTATTAGGACTTCTTTGTCTGTGCCCAGTCTCTGAGATGGGCTTTAAATGACTTCCTTCTATCTCCAAATCCAAGTCCTCTCTAAACTGGATACAATGTATCTACTATATAGTATACAACATATCCATTACAGAATACACTGAAATTAAATTTTCACAAGATTTGAAAAGTTTTGAGTTGTTGCTGAAGTCCCCCTTGGGCAATGACATATTTGAAATGAGTCTCATTTCCCTATAGGTGGAGTTTGAGTTGGAAACACTACCTGAGAGCTCCAGAGTAGGATAATAAAAAGTTGCATTGTTCCTTTATGTACAATAAATCTAGTTAAACAAGGTATACAATTTTAAAATTAAATAATATTAATGAGAGACACAGCACTGTTTCATTTCTGTGATCAGATCCTCTTTATGTCAAAAAATAAATAAATTAAATTAAATTAAATAATGGTGTTTGGGATTTCTAGAGCTTCAAGTACTCACTAAGGGATTTTATTCTTCAGAGATAATTTCTATAATCTTATCCTCTTAAGTACTACTGATTTCAGTCCTTATGCACATGGCATCCTGTTCACCTATTACTTCCAGAATTAGGGCTGTTAAACAGATAAACCCTGTCTTGAAAAAAGAAAAAGAAAAGAAAAACTAAATGTGCTTGTGTCTGATTTTAGATTCCTGCATTTTGTAATTTCTTTGTTTGTTTTGCTGCTCTCTTTTTTTAATTAAGAAATTTTAAAAATTCATTTTACATGTCAAAGATCCCCCTCTTCCCTCCTCCTGCCCCTCCAGCCTCCCCCTCTCAACCCATCCCCCATTCTCTCCTACAAGAAAGTAAGGCCTCCAGTGGGAGGTACATTTAGTAGAGGCAGGTCAAGTCCCTCCCCCTGCCTCAAGGCTGTGTGAGGTGTCCCATCATAGAAGTGGGCTCAAAAAGGCTTCCTCATGCACCAGGGATGGAATCTGATCCTATTGCCATGGAGCCCCTTAAGCAGATCATGCTACACAACTGTCTCGCTATGCAGAGGGCTGGAGAGATGGCTCAGCCATTAAAGGCTAGGCTCACAACCTAAAGCATAAGATTCTTGTATTTTGAACTGTCCTTTTTAGGCATGATGGTAATATTTAATATTTCAGATTAAATTAAGTATATTGCTTATAAGTATACTAGAGCCATTAACTGCCTTGTAGGAAATTTCTTGTAATTAGTGCTCCTCAACACCATTTTCTTGTCTACTATCAGTCTGTTGACTCTGATATATCCTATGCAGCTCAAAGAAATATTTGCATCATTTTAATAAATAATATATTGAATTTATGCATGAGTTAATGGATTCTGGTATACTTAGATTAAAAATCTTCTCATAGGGGATTGACTGTATCAAACCTGTCTCTATGTTTATATGTCTTTCTGCCCCTATCTTTCTCTCTCTCTCTGTGTCTGTCTTTCTCTGTGTCTGTCTCCCTCTCTCTGTCTCTCTCGTCTCTTTCTCTCTCTGTCTCTGTCTCTGTCTCTGTCTCTGTCTCTGTCTGTGTGTGTGTGTGTGTGTGTGTGTGTGTGTGTGTGTCCTGCCTTCTTTTACTAACACTTGGTCATTCACAAAGCAGTGTCAAAGGATTTCATTGTTCTCATTATTTCCTCCATTTCAACATCACCAACCACTAGAGAAACACAAATTAAACCCAAAGCAAGGTGTAACCACACAGAGATCAAAATGACTAAGGAAAGGCAAATGAAAACCAGAAAACACTGAGATGGATGTAGGAAAATTAGATTATTCATATATTGCTGGTGTGAAAGAAACATGGTTCCACCCATTGAGAAAACAGTGCACAATTTACCTAGCCATGCAAATACCATAGGACTCAACAGTTCTACTTAGGCTATTTATCCTAGAGAAGTTAAGAAATTCATGACAGCTTTATCTGTAACAGTCAATGACTGAAAACATCCCATATGCCCTTCAGTGGATAAGTGGTTAAGCACATTGTGACTACCACTCATCAGTAAGATGAACCGTGAATTTTCAATAAGCTAGATGAAGGTCCAAGGGATCACACTGAGTAAAAGATAATCCCTAAGAGATAATACACCATATAATTTCATTGACACAGCATTCTTGAGTGACAAAATGTAGAAATGGAGAACAGATTATTGTTCCCAGGAGATTTAGAAGGATGTGTGAGTAAGAGTAAAGAGCTGTCTGTGAAGAACATGAGGGATTCTATAGACAGAGTCCAGATTGTATCAATTCAATATACAAATTGTGATATTCTACCATAGATTTTCAAGTTGTTAGTTTGGTAGGGAAGTTAGGTAAATGGTACACAAGATAAAGTTTAATATTTTTATAACTGAATGAAAAACTGTCACTTCAGACTAAAATGTTTAATTAAACAGGTCAAAATGGCCTTCAAGTTACATCCCCAGCTATTCAAGAGACTAATGGAGGATTTCTTGAGCCCATAAACTTAAGACCACCCTGGGAAGTCTAGCAAGACCTTATATCAACAGCACTGAGAGTTCAAATAAAAAAATAAAAAGCAGAAGTTATATATAGAATTTTATTGAATTAAATTTTACTAAATTCCTTTTTTAATTAAGAAATTTTTTATTTTATTTTATAATTTAATTTTACATATAAGCCTCGGATTCCCTTGTTCTCCTCCCTCCCGCCCCCCCACCCCACCTTCCCCCCTCCGCCCACCCCCCATTCCTATCTCCTCCAGGGCAAAGACTCCCCTGGGGATTGAATGCAACCTGGTAGATTCAGTCCAGGCAGGTCCAGTCCCCTCCTCCCAGGCTGAGCCAAGTGTCCCTGTATAAGCCCCAGGTTTTTATTCATTTTACATACCAACCACAAATCTCCCTTTCTTCCCTCCTCCTGCCCTCCAGCCTTCCTTCCCAAGCCCACCCCCTCATTTTCTCCTCAGATAAGGTAAGGCGTCCCATGGGGAGTCAGCAGAGCCTGGCACATTCAGTTGAGAATGATCCCAGCAACAGTGGAGAGAGCGCCTGAACTGGCTTACCCCAGTAATCAGATTAGTGAATACCCTAACTGTAATCATAGAGCCTTCATCAAGTAACTGATGGAAGCAGATGCAGAGATCCACAACCAAGTACTAATTTTTTTTAAAGATTTGGATCAAGTTTAGAGGCAGGTGTGTGTGTGTGTGTGTGTTGGAAAGAGTTTCTGTAACAAATCATAGTGATTTCTAAAACAAAATTAAGATGTTTTCGTTTTTCTTAACCCTTTTGTCCACTTCTCTGTTACTCATTTTAAAAGATTCAAACTAGAGTAACCACCAAGGAAACAGAGGTTCTAAAGAACACCTTTCTTCTTTGTTTTTCTTCAGCCATTTCTGAAAAGATTTTATGTACTGTAAACTTCTCAGAACTCTAGTTGTTCACATTCTTTACTGGCATAGGATTGCTCATCACTATGGCCAGTGCAGGAAGGAACTTTCAGCCTAATCTTAGTAGTCTAGACAGTATAGACAAGGGGTTGTCATTCACTCTTTATGAGAGTGGGTACAAATTGAGATCATCATAACATTCATGGTGTAGGCCTGGATTTTCTTTGTTGAAAGACTTTAAAAAAATCATTGTTTCAAACTCACTGTCATATATATTCATTTGTGTGTGTGTGTTCATGTGTGTCTATGTGTGTGTAGTATGAATGTGAGTATGTATGTGTGTGTATGTGTCTTGTATGAGTGTGAGAGGAGTGTGTGCATGTGGGTATATATGTATGTGTACACATTTTGTTTTACCCTCTTAATTTTATTGCTCATTATGGCTGGCAATTTTTACAATTCTTCTAGGTTTTTCAAGTTTACTTAAATATAATTTACCAAAGTATTTTATGTAGATTCTCTGTATTTCAACAGTATCTATTGTAATGCTTTGTTGGTTTTTTTTTTTAATCTCTGATTTTGTTAATTTAGTTCTTGTCTCTCAGTTCAAAGCCAACAAAGACTATCTATGCAGAGGAATGTAATTTCCATCTGCTTCACCTTTGTGTTTCTGTGATTCCTGAGTGTTTTGCATGTCTAATGTTTTGTAATAAAACTCTTACCGGCAAATATGCAATTGAAACAGTGTATAAGATAATCAGCAAGACACAGTTTGCATTATTAGGGCTTTCTAGTCAGAGGGAATCCTTGATAGTGACAGGCCCTCTTTAAAAGTTCTTGGACACTCTAATATTCAGTTATTTTGTGAACCTAGAGTAGAGGGGAATTAAGATTTCCAGCTGGTCAATACAGTTTGAAGCCCTCCATTTTCTCTTAGGCTTCACATTCTTAAAGGTTGTCTGGCCTTGGAACGTCTCAATTTCCCTGTTCAATAATTGAATGTTGACTTTTTTCAGACACATCTGTGCATTGATACTTGGTAGTTACTATTTACTATTTGATTTACTCCTCAGAGTAAAAGAGTTACCATAAAAATGTTTTTCAAATGACTTCACACACATACACTCTTGTATCCTTCTAAAGCATCCTTGTGACCTGACATGGATCTATACAGCTGTTTCTAACTTCACAGCCCACATGAGGCTATATTAACTCATTTTTTCCTATATAATTTTTACTTAGTGGTTCATCTGGGTTATCTTTTTACCCTGTAGCTCCACACAGTAAATGCAAATCCTTCGTTGTGAGGCAGTTCACATTCTAAAAAAGTGTATTATAAACTACTAAATGCTTTGCTCAATGATATTAAGAGACTGATTCCTTCTACATGAAATTTTCAAATAAATAAATAAAACATTATTAGAGATAACATTTTTCTAATGTTTCATTTTGTGATGTAGAAGATACAACACAATTGATTTAAAAAGATTTCACTTTAAAAAGTGAAATCTTTCCCCCTCTAATAGAAACAATCTAGAAGGCCACACAGATTTTTTTTTATAAGATCTGGCTTCAGAATATTTAACACTAGCCTTCATTTATGAATCTTCAAAAACATTTCTATTGACTCCTCAGGACAGTAGTTGAAATCATCATAATCCCTTATACAAGATATAATTTGTATGAGTAGATATAGTCTGCCTTGAACAAAACATGTATTGATATAAACAGATTTCTATCTCCGTAAAGTAAGTAATCTCAAGTCTCCTCCTTCCATGGCATCTTTGTGCATTTTTTCATGATGCTCAGTATGCTTACCTAATATGTTTTATATTCTGTGTGCCTTTTGCTTTAAATGTTCAGTTAAAGCCCCTCTTCCTTGATGTTCCTAGGACCAGTTGTGTGGATTAGGGCTATCCACAAACTCAGTTTCTTCTGAATTAAAGAGTAGAGATACTTTTCTCCAATTCATTTCAGAAAATGACTATGTTTGTTGCTTTGTAAAACATCAAAAAAAATACCTACCCTAACACATCAGTGGCAGATAACCATAATAATGCCATACAATAAGCATATAAAAATTTAACTTTAATGTGATAAACATTCATTTAAGTCAAGGAAAGCATGGATCAGCTGAACTTGGCCAATCTCACTCTCATAGCTTTCTTTTGGATTGGCAGGGTTGCTCTGCTTGTCTGAACTGAGTTTTTCACATGCATAAGGCTGCTTGGTGGATAAATGATCTATGATGTGATGTCCTTTAGAGTCACCCTCCTACCCTCAGCATGAGCTCACAGCAACGACAGAATGTAAACACTGAGTAAAAACATTCAAGCATGCTTCAAGTCTGGGCTTCTATGTCAGCTGCCAACATTCCAGTAACCAAGTGGAAAAATACAGCCAAATCAGAATAAGATACTGAGAAACATTGGTTTTCAGCCACTGAGACTTTAATCTTTGCTAATGCAAGTCTACAGAGTTAAGAACTAGGGCCACCCCATGTAATCTACACCCCAACATGGAATTGTTGTGACAATAAAGAAATATACTTGAAAGTCCATTCTATATATTACAATGCATTTTACAGATTTATGATTATGTCCATAATTACCATGACATGTACATCAAATGTATCTCGATTAACTTATAGCTCTCGAGTAAGGGTCAGCATATTCTCACCCATTGGTCAAATCTCCATCAGGGCTAGGTGTAAAATTTTGAAACAATTTTAATGGTGTTTTGTATCATATAACTATCATGTAGAACTCAGACTGCATGTACATACAAAAACATTATAGAAATAGACAATCTTTATTCATTTATGTCTTCTCCACAGTGGCTGTCACTCTACAGTGGCTGGGCATTCTCACAGTGCCAACCGTGTGGACTGTACAGCCTGAAATACTTGCTACTTGTCCTGTTACAGACAGTGCTTACTAGTCCCTATTTTAAAATCATCACTTTACAGGTTCATTATAGACATTCCTAAAATAGTCTAGTCTGGTGATTGAGTCAATGCTCTAAGACTCTTCAGAAAACCTTTCAGAAGTCAGGAGTAACAATTTTTAAGTTCTGACTGACAGCGTCGCTTTTTTCTCCCTTTACCTACTGGTCTTTTTGGACTCACACTCACTGGTTATCTCTCTATACTGTGTTCTTCTCACTGGCTTAGGACACTTTTCTAATATAAGTCTCCGTTTGGTAGAGAAAAAGCCCTCTTCTGGAATGATCTGATTATCTTATCATTCGGCAGAAGGGGCCAGAGCTGTAGCTCCCAAGCCAAAGCCTGAGGGGTCTGACCTGACACTTGACGCTCAAATAAACTTGGCCCCTCAGCACTGAGTATGCCAAATGAACTCCTATCCTCTAATTACAAATGGCGTCCATTGTATCATGCTCTGATGCACTCCTTAGGTGTTCAGCTGGACTTTTCTACTTCTCTGTCATTTGAGAATTTAAATGTGTACTTTTTCATCAAATCACCAAACATGTCAGAATTATCCAGTCATAAAACATGTCAGAATTATCCAATCACAAAACATGTCAAAATTATCCAATCACAAAACATGTCAGAATTAAGCACTACAATAAACCAGGTCATGTTTGCAGATACTGTAGCTTTGTCACTTTGATCTGCTTTCAGTAGTCTACATGCTTGACTTGGTCAGTAGTCAGCCAAGGGAAGTGATTTCCTGCAGCTCTCCAAATATGATTATTAAGTTACTTCTTAACTCACCTTCATTTTCCTTTTTCCCCTTGAAACGCTTCTGTGAAGTGTAAGGCATCAGTGACGTTGGGGATCAAACTGCCATGAATTTTGCTCACAGCTGCCAGCTACATGACATGCCCTCTGCCTGTCACATGCTTTCAGGCTCAGAAAGCAATTTTCTTAGCACTTCCTTGTCTCAAAATTCACCTTTTAGTCACTCTCCATCTCAATAGCTAAAACAAGGAGCTTCCATCCTTTTCCGCTCTCACAGTACATACTTTACCTATGACTTGTGTCTCCATGCATGAGCAATTGCCATTCCGACATTCTTAAGCAGTTCTTTCAAGTCAGTACACATCTTGTCTTCTGTACGACCGAAAATGAGAGTGATTATAGCCAGGTACCTACATCTAGCAAATATGATATTCAGCTGACATTTCTCAATCACATGTGCTTACTGTTCCTCTTTATTTAAATCAAGTAAGAATAATACCTGCCTAGTCTAGTAAACTCAGTGAGCCTCAGTGACAAATGATACTCCCGGTGTTAATGCTAAACTCACCTTTGTTCTTTGAAATTGACCATATAAATTATATGTTTGAAAACCAATATTAAAAACATTGCCAGCAAGTCAAGATTTGAGCATTTGTTTACAAAATACAATATATGTCATCTATAAAAGGGCTTTTTAAACTTTTAACACTCACTATCTCTTATACCTAAGAAATATTAGGAGAACCTGGAAATATAGATGTATAATAAGAGTATGAAAATAAAATTATAAATTATAAGCAAATTTATTTTAAAACAATTTTGGGATGCATGTACTTCTACTATTCTTTAAAGACTAGTTCAAATATGCATACTAATAAGATGGATGTACTTGTTTGTTTAAATAAAGAATTTAATAATGTCTGAATAGGTGTATCTCAGGATGTAATGTACAACCAGTTATTTTGTTTTTATAATTCATCAATATTCTGCTTTTATGTGGGGATGCCACAAATGCAGTATAAAACGGCAGCAGTATGTTTATAGTCATTTAGATATTCTTCCCTAGTCCAAAGCTAGAGTTATTTTAATGTTCTTTATTATGAAGCTTAAGTCAGCAACACAAAAAGAAAATGTCCAATTAAATATTATAATACAATGCAATCCAGTTTGATACCTACATGACCTTGGAAAATTATTAAGAATTTGTTTTCCATAATTAAACAATTAACTTTCTATAAAAGCAGAAAATTTTGTATGTCCTGTAAAAACTCAATAATCTATATATGTAATAGTCTCAAATTGGGCCTGACCTGTTAAGAGCAGCCATCATTGGCACTGTATGATTTGACAGTGTTCTCAGTGTTGACTGTCTATGTGATGTGTTCAGAACTCAAGCTACATTAAAGTTATAGGGTGTTGCATGAGTAAACACTCATGTTTTTTATTGTGTTGACTTCAAATGAAATTTCATCACGGGGGATTCAGAAAGTGCTTAATATTGCCAGATCTTTTACATATATTACATTTAGTCATACATCTAGACCCACAGTTGAAAACACTAGTGGCTCAGGGCTGATGAGATGGTTTTCCAGTTAAGTACATTTGTTGGTCTTGTGGAGGACCCAGGTTCAGTTCCCAAAGCCCACATGCTGGCTAACAGCCATGTGTAAGTCCAGTTTCAGGGGATCCTATACTCGCTCCAGGCTTTTGTGAGAGTTGCATGCTTGTTAAAGTGATGTATATGCAGTGAACATACCTATCCATATAAAATAAAAATAAATGCATCTTTCAAGATGCTAGGATTGAGGAAATTAACCTACTTGAAGAACATTTTGAAACTAGTTCATTTATCATTTCATCATGTTTTGTTCTAAGAATCACTCTAGGGGATGTTTGTGTTAAATTCCTAAGGTTTGAAACTATTGTCGGTTTAGATTAATAATTTACTTCAATCATTCTCCCTTTGCACAGCAGACAGACAGCTCCTTGTTTATGACAACCTGGAGGAGAGACTAAGTGAAGGAGTTGCAGGGGAGGGTCCAAAAGCCATTGGCAGTGCCAGAGAATGGCTTATTTCCTAGGGGAGACATGGGCTGTGGAGACTGAGGATAAAATAATCCACGAGTAGTTCTCACATGGAATACTAACAGGTGTGCCTAGGTCTTCTGAGGAAACAATGCAGAGGCATGCTTTTTGTTTCTCTGTCTTAAAAATCTGCTTTGGTTCAGTTGACATTAAAATTACTTGATCCGCTTTTTAATTCTAAAGGAGTCACTGAAATTAAATATAAAATAGGAAGGGAAGAGTCCTACTCTAGACAAAGCTGAATCGTTTAAACTGCCTTCTGCAGAGTTTTGCACAGCAGAGCCCTGCACACATTGATCCAAGCATGGGGTCTCTGGTGCTGAGACAATGTAGCATTCTAAACGCACAACAAGGAGAGCAGGCACAAAGGCTGACAGGAAGGGGGACTAGGAAGTCACCCCCCCCCCCTTTTTGCCCCCTGGAGCTCTTCACCCTTTCAGAGTCATTCATATTTATTGCATTTTTACCATTTTTTGTTTGTCTGTTTTAGTCTCCTCCATCTCCCCGCCCCCTCTTTTCCTTTTGGAGGAAATAGCTATTGCAAACCTGCTTCACTGTGGGAACTGAGGCCTCCGCGGTGTGGTCCTCCTTTGATAGGAATGAGGAAACGTTTACTGTGTGAAGCACTCACAACTTATTCCAGCTGTCTAACTTCTAAGTTAAGTATTTCACCCTTTCTCACGTTGGAGCTATGTTAACTGTCAAAAGAGAAACATGGTTTTGGGGCATCAGGAAAAGGTCCTGTGCTATCGCATAGACACAAAATAGCTAAAATTATATTCTTATAGTGAAAAAAATTATATGAGCTGAGTTCCCTTGGAAAGCACTTAGGGGAAATGCTAGATGTAGGTGGAAGTGGGCCACTATTTTGTTGCTTTAGTTTATTAAAACACTGGAAAGTCTTTTAAGTATATGTTTGATTCCTTTTTATTTTATTTTATTTTATTTTGAATTGCTAGGAATCAAACTAAAAAAAAAAATGTGCTGCTAGGCAGATTTTCTACCACTATTCTGCTCACTGGGTCTCCTACTCAGCAACTGAGAACTCACCCATACGTGCAAGTTCCTAGGAGCTCATGGAGTAAGTCATGGAAATAAAGAGCATCTTCTTTCTCAAAGGACCAGGAAGTTCTCCCATTCATTAAGGTGTTACTTCTTAGAATATATTTTCAAGAGCCCTCCTGGAAAAGCTGGAAACTAATAGATTAACAGTGGCAATAGCAGTCTCAGTGAATGAGTTCTAAAAATACAGTACCTTTCAAAAGCCCTACTGCCACGAAGGCCCAGCGATGGCATCAGGATTATTGTGCTAGGAATATATTCAACCCAGAGGGCATGCACTAAATATAACAGAGCCAAAAATATCTATATCCTCCTTAGAATATCTGCCCCTTGCCTCATGGTTCCCACATATCACCTCAGAACTTCTTTTTTTTTTTTAAAAAAAATGATTTTTTTTCAGCCATATTTGTCTGTACTGTGAAAAAAATAGTTATTTTCCACATCTTACAGGTGAGTTGGTTTAACTTCTGTGGTTACACTGTGTAGTCACACTGAAGAGGGTCATGATGTGAATCCAACGGTGGTTTTTATGCCATATTACATGGTTCACTGGTATTACATGAATTTCGGTCAAGTTTTAAAATTTATATTTGACATTAAAAAGCCACAATTTGCAGTTCCTCGGAACTCTGGTAAGACCTACGGCACTTTGCCTTCATTTATGAATGACAAAAAGTCACCCAGAACTCAGTAATAGCCACTCCTCTGGGAAGCTGCCCAAGAGTGCCAGCATCCATGCTGCCCTGCCTGTATCACACAGCGTTTGCTGTGCACAAGCTTTCCTTTGCTGTACACTTTGATGCTACCTTATTCACAGGCTTTTGAACTTCTGACCCGTATTCTAACAGAACATTACAGTAGAAGGGTGTTTGCTGCCAAAAGTTAATGTACACTAGTGCTAACTCAGTTACACGTCTTGAAAGAAGTGTGTGTGTGTGTGTGTGTGTGTGTGTGTGTGTGTGTGTGTGAGTGTGTGGTGGGGGGAGTGTTAAGTCTTGGTTTAATGTGACTCATTATGCAATGCTACTGCACAGTTAAATTTACTTATTGGAAAACTTGGTAAAAATTTTAAAACTAAGCCATTCTAATGTTATCATACACTCATGTTTATGTCTCAACTACTATGGCAGTCTCCATACTCACTCACTCTACTTATCTAGGATAAAGGGTTTATTAGCCTAATTCAGAGTAACTGGCTTTCTAAGTCCTTTGCAATTCTTTGGAAATAATTTTATATGTTATATTTATTTCATGAAACTACAGATCAAAGCTATTTTAACCTTTGAGCTTTTCTGCTCACATGATTGACAAGCCCTTTGCTCTCACCTTTGGAAGGTTTTATATATATATATATATATATATATATATATATATATATATATATATATATATTTTTTTTGTTTTCTTTTCCTTTTTAATCTTTTTTTTGTTGATGGGCATGCAGCTGCAGGAGAAAAACTCCTTTCAGGGTCCATTCCTATTAACCCAGCAGTATCCTTTATTACATTAATGCTATGCGTGTTTGGGGATACAAGACATATATTGAGCACACTGCAAGTTACAAATTGCTGTGGAACATTCCTTTATATTTTGTGAAGATGAGTCACTGTGCTTGGTTTAATAAAGAGCTGAATGGTCAATAGCTATGCAGAAAGAGGTTAGGCGTGACCTCTGGGAAGGATGAGGTCTCAGGGAAGAGGAAAGGCGGGAAAGAAGACATGAAGGAGGAAAGGTAAAGGCCATTAGTCACATGGCAACATGTAGATGCGTATAAATGGATTAGTTTCAGTTATAAGAGCTAGTGGGACAAGACTAAGCTCTAAGCCTAGCTTTCATAATTAATAAGTCTCTATGTCATTTTTTTGTGAACTGGTGGTCCAAAGAAAAAGCCTGCTACAACAAATTTTAATTTCAAGAAACATTCAAAGTGGAAAGATGCTTGTTAGCACTTGGAAGACAGATAAGTACTTAGGAATTGTTTGTGTCGGGCGGTAACAGAAGGGAGAGATGACTAGTAAGATGGGAGAAAGGTATTGTGATCCAGACAGCATGTAAAACAAAAGCCTCCTGTTTTCTCGGCTGTTGTAAGAAGTTTGAATAAATCTGGCTGCAGGAGATTTTTGGAACAAAAATTGAGAACAAAATGTAGCAAAACTTAAATTCTGAGCTTAAGAGTTCAAAGCTGGTTCTCTGAGAAATAGGTACAGAGCATCCCAGACTCCTACAGGAACAGGGAAGAGCCCTGCCTTAGTAGACTCTTGTTACAGAGGGTTACCTGTATTATTTCTCAGTTCCTTGAGTGGGTGAAGAAAATATCACTATCCATTGGATCTAGAGTTTGATGATCAGAGTCTTGCTGAAGCAGTTAAGAATGAACATATGGAAAAAAAAACCCATCCAACTACTATTATTTCAAAGGTAACATTAGGTAGTGCTTACACAGATCCAAGAACTATTAAGATACATTGTCTTAAATTTATTCAGCTTTTAACTACCGTGTTTTTGTCCAAGATTAGAATTATCTCCCTTCAGTCATCAATAGGCATATGAGATAGGTACTCATGCACACCCCTACTTCATATGTGACAAAATTGGAACCATGTTTGGAGTCACATAACTAGAGGCAACTTAAGTGATGAGCATGCTACTCAGCAGAGGCCTTTAAACTTGATCTTTTGAACTGTGTGACTCCAGTAACAACAAGTACAACCATTTGTCCAGTGTCTACCAGATGTTAGCTCTGGTTCTAAAGATGTCCTTACTTTTCTTCCACACAGCTGTTCCACCTGCCTGACTCTGCTTGTGGCTCCCTATGATCTCTGATCTCCAGGCAAACTTTATTTATTAACATACAAATAAAATCACATTTCAGCACAAATAAAATATCACCATAAGTTTACTTGTCTTTGTTCTTTCTACATTTAAACTTCTGTCTTTCTTCTTGCCTGTCATTTTCCTTCATTTGATTCCATCTTTAAGGAGAGAACAAGGTATTCTCCTAAATGAGGAACTAATTACCCCACCCTTGCCTCCAGGACTGCATGCTTCAGTTCAGCACATTGGCCATCGGCATTTTTACATTCTACAGTCTTCTTTTCTGCTCTCTGGTTTCTTCCTCATATTACTTGGCTGGAAAATCAATCTAACTTCCCTGTTTTGGAACGTCATCTGAATCCTATGGATGTTTTAACTACAGTCTTTATTTTTAAATTCTTTGTCCTAGGGGTCTATACACTAATTTAAAAAAAAAATCTTTTCTACACTTTGCTGTAGGACATGCAGAACTAGCAGTAAACAGAAACAAAAGCTCTGCCCCTGAGTCTCAAATGGTAGGGAACAAGTGGCATTTTATAAAGTAAATAAGAATGTACTATAATGTATTTGATATTAATATGAGTTAAGAAAAAAGAGGTACTAAGGATATAGAAAAGTGGATGGGAAAATTCAGTATTCAATAGAGAATAGGGAGAGTCTGTCATTTGTGCATAATATTTGCAAAGATTTTTGATGAAGAAAAGAAAAAACAGAGCAAGCCTCGGTCTGCATAAGTACATGGAGAAAATAAGTGGAGAGGCTCTGAACATGAGT
>CABHPQ010161180.1:20063-44287 GCA_902168405.1 Peromyscus aztecus | reverse complement strand
AGTCCCATGTTAACAAAACATTTTAAATGCCATGTTCTGTAGGTCTTTGAAGTGTTTGAAGACCATCCATCTAAAAAATACCTGTTTAACCTTGAACACATACATACTGTATGCTTGAAAACATATCTAACATAACTACAAGTTTGATTATTATAAGTGACTAACTATTAACCTACATTTTTAATTATATAACATTTTAGATGAGCTGAATAAGCACAGTATCCCAAAAAAGAGTAGAAATGTACATTCAGTATAACAAAAATAATTTTAAATTTGTATCAATATTTTAAAGTCCATACCAATGTAAAATACTTGAGGTTAATAGTTGTCTTTTTATCCTATATTCCCTGAAAATGATAACAAACATCCATAACCCACCAAAATGACCAAAAACTACCCACCCCCACCTCTTGAGAATGTGGGAACTGTGCTTTGTAGATTGCTTCCTGTTGTCTGTAGGCAATGGCATCTTTAGGGAACCTGGGAAAATTGAGATAATGGTCAAATCCTGGAAAAACTAGCCATAGCATTTGTTTTTCAGTCTCTGTGCAATGGAAAAATACAAGGCTTATTTGCAGTCCTAGCTAGAATAGTCTGTGAGGCTGGACCATCTCAGCCAGCAGTCTTGAAGCTGTTCTGGATGCAGAACTCTGAGGAAACTGCAACAGAGGCACTCTGAGAGGCTGGATCACTCAGGCTACCCATTTTCATTGTTTTCTGGTCCCCCTGCTCTGAAAACACACAAACTTTAAAAAGTAACATACATATCTGCATTAACACTAGTATGGACTGTGCCTTGTACACAAGCCAGGCAAAGATGATTTTTTGTTTTATGTTTGAGCAGGCAAAATATGTTACCTGTCTTGTAGTTTTTCTGTGATTATTTCTTTATGTCTATAGCCAGGATTTTCAGGGGTCTCACTTCATTAAACCTGATCTCTATTAATCTTGAATGAATCCACAGGCTTTTGTTTCTTATAGAAAAATATATAACTAGTTCTGCAACGTAATACATTTTTTGACTTCCATTTTAAAGTTAAGACATCCCTAAAGTATCTCAGCTGGTTTAATTTGACAGTCCCTCTTACAATCCCATTTCTCCCAGCAGCTGTCATTTACTCATTAGCATTAAAAAAATCCAAAGTCAACACAACACCATACAGGATCCAGACTCCCTGTGTATTTTTCATCATTATATGGCTTATTCTTTTTTATATTACTTTACTCTTTCTTAGAGACTTACTTTATTATTTTTAAACTATTTATTTTTTATTTTTTTTGTCTTCAGCAGATGTAACAGAAAATCACTTACAAAACAAATATTGGAATATTTGATTAATCAAACACAATATTAAAAATCAAAACAATAATCTGTATCTTTCCACACTGTGCATCAAAACTTCATATGAAGTTAATAACAATTTTAAACTAGGTATATCTCATCCAAGCTTTTCTTCAGAGGAAAGAAGTGCCACAATGCTGGTTGTTACAACACAGAGCCAGACAATGATGGCCCTCGGACAATCACACTTCTTAAAAATTTTTTTTTTATTTTATAATTAACTTAATTTCACATATCAGCCACGGATTCCCCCATCCTCCCTCCTTCCACCCCCCAGTCTTTCCCCCCCAATCCATCTCCCATTCCTACCTCCTCCAGGGCAAGGTCTCCCCTGGGGAGTCAGCCCAGCCTGGTAGACTCAGCCAAGGCAGGTCCAGCCCCTCCTCCCTACACCAAGGCTGAGCAAAGTGTCCCGGCATAGGCCCCAGGCTCCAAAAAGCCAGCCCATGCACCAAGGACAGGTCCTGGCTTCACTGCCTGGGGGCCTCCCAACAGTTCAAGCTAATCAACTGTCTTACTTATCCAGAGTGCCTGGTCTAGTTCCATGGGGGCCCCTCAGCCATTGGTTCACAGTTCATGCATTTCCACTAGTTTGGCTATTTGTCCCTGTGCTTTTTCCAATCATGGTCTCAATATCTCTTGCTTATACAATCCCTCTTCTCTCTTGCCAGCTGGACTCCCAGAGCTCCACCTCGGGCTCAGCCGTGGATCTCTGCATCCGCTTCCATCAGACACTGGATGCGAGTTCTACTATGACAGCCAGGGTGTTCGGCCATCTGATCACCAGAGTAGGTCAGCTCAGGCACTCTCTCGACCATTGCCAGTAGTCTACCGTGGAGGTATCTTTGACTGTTGATATCCTTTTTCTTTTCTTTCTTAAGCCTATGCACATTGTTAAACACACTGGAACCTGTTTAGAGCTTTTTTCTGTAAGGACCTACTTTTCTAAGTGCCTGCAGCTGCACACTTGCAGCATCCTCTGATGCAGGAACCAAACTTTAAACTGCTACATGGCAGGAGCTAGGCCCCCTGCTGGTGACTCTGGTGTCCACCTCGGGTCCACTTGTGGGCCTTGCTAAATGTCTCTCTCTTCTTTTATTTTTTTAAACTGGGAACTGCATTCAATCACCCTAGCTGGTCCCTGTACTGAGACAGGCATCCCTATCCAGTACACTGCTTCTACTTAATGTGCTGACTTTTTTTTTTAACTATCTCAGACCCTATGTGGAAATTTGGCCCTCACATTGGAATGCCAAATGTAGCAGGCTTTTTCTTTTGGGCTACCAACCAGCTCCCAAATTATGACACTATAACACAGAGACTTGTTATTAGGTATGAATGAATGACCTTTTCTTAGCTCTTGTTTTAATCTGCTTCTCTTATCTACATTTTGCCTTGGGTCTTTTTCTGTTTTCTTTCCTTATCTATGTCTACTCTCACTGCTTCTCCTGTCTGGTTGCCTGGCAGCTGCCTGGCTTCTGGCCCTGGGTATGCCTGTCTCTTTCTCTCTTGTTCTCTCCTCCTTCTTCTCTCTTGAGACTAGATTCCTCCTCCTACTTATTCTCTCTGCCTGCCAGCCCTGCGTATCCCCTCTCTTGCCTAGCTATTGGCCATTCAGCTTTTCATTAGACCAATCAGGTGCCTTAGGCAGGCACGGTGAAACAGCAATGAATCTTTACATATTTAAATAAATGCAGCATAAACAAATGTAATACACCTGTACGAAGTTCAATATTCTATAACTTAAATAAATCAACACATCTTTACATAGTTAAGATATATTTCACAGCACAACAACAGTCCCTCTTCTCTCCTTTCCTTCCATTGCAGAAATCACCTGTGTCTCTTTGACATGTTTAATGTTTGAGTAAGATTTTTTTTAAATATTGTGTGGGTAAAATATTTTTAAAAATATTATAATTCTGTGGTAACTCAATTGATCCTTAAGATCTAATAATAATTTAGTGTGTTTATTTTTATCACATTAAGTATAAATTCTGTTACCAAAGAGACAAGGGATATAATTGTGTGTGTGTGTGTGTGTGTGTGTGTGTGTGTGTGTGTTGTTGTTGTTGTTGTTGTTGTTCATGGGAACACACAATGTTTCTATGTATATGTGAGAGGAGAGGGAACTATTTCAAACTTTATCTTCACCAAAGAATCTACTTCCCCATAGAGCTTTTCAGTTGAAACACATTTTTGAAGTCCTAAGGAGAAGGCTGGATATGAGCTTGGATTTCTCACATAGATGTGAAAAATCTATGGATGGTTTGGGGGGCCAGTTTGGGGTATTATGTGAGAAAGACTTGATGAGACAGTAGATTAAAACCATCCTTCTCAGGACCAATGAAGAAGATTGAGGTTAAGAAAGAACAGATTCCATTGCAGCGAGAGGAAAGCCAAGCCTTAGACTTCATTTCCTTCACTAGAACAGCTCACTTCTAGCTTACCTAGCTGCACTTGCTTCATTAAACTCAGATATAATTAACGGAATGATTTATGGGTGGGGTTCTAATGTAAATTCATTGTAAACTGAGCTCATTATTCCTGTAGCGTCATTGATTGCTATTTCATGAACAATTAATTATGAATTAAGATCATAATTTATATGGAGTCAATGGTGTGCTAAGAATGATTCCTTACAATTACAATTCCTTGTAATTGTAAAGTGCTAAATGTTGGGTGTGCCATGCCTATTAAAAAGTAAAAATCTCAAGGGCACTGGGGACAAAGCCAAGGTGAATTTTCTTCCATGTGGTAGTAGAGCAGCAGGCTATTGTTCTGGAGGCTGATTTCCAAATATGTTGAAACAGAAGGGTTTGGAAATGATGCTGTTTGTTTCAGCCTGTCAAGAGTCTTTAATTGATGTCAATGGTGCCTGAGTTCAGATCAGCAAGTTGAACATTTACTCATTGGACTATATGTTGTATGTCATCCAGGTAGCTGGGTCCATTTTGTGATTTTTCTCAAGGAATTCAGAAAGTGACATTTCTATCTTTCTCTACTCTGGGTTTATCCATTCTATGCATTCCACTCATTAAAATTAACAAGAAGCACTTTTTCACATATCTGTACATCTAGACTCCACCATTCTGGAATGTCCTGTGGATATCATTGAAAGCAGATGTTCTCAAATGTCATCATGAGAATACGGAAATGATTATAAAATGAGAATTTTGTTGCCGAATGTTTGTGTTCACACAGCAATGTTGGGATCTCTTGGTTTGGAAGATGATTTTCCTTCTTATAACAAGACGTTGGCTCATGATTCAAAATACAGATTTTTTTTAACTATTAAGCACAATGCAACATTGTTTAATTTAAAAACTATTTTATCATAGCTCATGTGGTTTTGAATAAGTTATATTATTTAGTATTTGATTTTTTTTGCATGAATTAAAATTCTGTTTTGATTTATACCTCCAGGTATTTAACCAAGGAAACATGGTGAGTTGTAACTGCTAGGGATGATGACTTAAGTGGTTATACAATGATGCCTGTAATTTGGTATAACAGCAAGTCTGGAAAGAATTCGGTAAAACTGCTTTCACGGAACATGTTTAGTTCAACATTACCGTAAGCAATGGAATACTGCATGCAATTTAAATGCATATGTATGATCCTTATGCTAATGAGGAAAGTAATTATTTGGACTTCTCTTTTGTAGGAATACTCTATGGGCTGATGACTGGTTTTCATAATCCTATGGGTAGTTTAGCTTTGGATTATTAACAGAGATGGTGTGGATATTGCAGATCATTTTGAAATAAGCAAGAGATCCTAGAGATAAATCAGTCTCCTCATAGTATATCCTAGGCAAGCTAGTGTAAAGTTCCATGTTTACCATTGTGGGAAAAACAAGCAAGAGTTTTCTTTCTTAGAGATAATAAAAGGCTAAAATTTAAATTACCAATAGAATGGAACACAATTATTACTTTTATAATATTTTAAATATAAGTGTACATTATTTAAATGTTGTTTTGAATTATGAATAGCATTTTTCCAGTTTCAATTTAATCAAGATGCTGGCCCATAATAAAAGAGTACAAAAGTATAGTTTTTAATTTTTGAAAATTCCTTCTAATAGTATCAATAATGAAGATAGATCAGATAAAATTGTATGCCAAAATATTTATTTCAAATGTCTTGAAAATAGCTTCTAAATATTTGTTATAAGCAGTCTAGTGTTTTGGACACAGAATATGCATGATGCAAAGGAAATAATAAAAATCACAATGTATGTTACAATCAAGAAAATAGGATTGCTATCAACTTCTCTGTTATTAGACAGACAGTTCTCACATGCAAAATAAGATGTATTTGAAGGCAGCAAAAAGTTTGTTTTTAATAATATTTCCCTATTCTTTTTAGATGCAGTAGCATAAAGAAAATGCAAATTGAATAATTTCTGTGCATTTCCAAAATTCATATGACTCAAGTAAGATTGTTGCAACTTAGGCCAAAAGTTTCCCTTTCTGGAATTTCCTTCCAAGATGATGTTTCCTATGAAGCTATTCATGCTACAGCTTTGGATCCCTTCCTGAGATCATCTTCAGGTATGAGGGAACATAATCACAGGAGCTGTGGGTATGTATCTGGGAATGGTTCTGAGTCCAACCTTTACTGTTGGCTCCTTTGTTGAAAACAGTTATAAAAGTATTACAAATCCAATAAGGATTTCATTCTCTTCTACTATGCTCCTCTGTGGTCTCTATGTACACTGTCTTCCTTTTGGGCCTTGGAATGAGGAGTTGGAGACATGGCTCAGTGGTTAAGAGCATACACTAATCTTACAAAGGACTAGCATTCCACTCCCAGCACCCACATCAGATAGACACAGACCACCTGTATATCCAGATTCAGGGGATCTGATGTGCCTTCTGGGTTCCATAGGAACCTGTGCATATGCATAGCCAAACATTTTTTTGTTAAATCTAAAAATTTACTCAGAATATACACATATTATATAGAACTATTGCACAGAAATTTCACATGAAAATTACATCCTTCCTATGTTCTCTGATAACTAGAACATATTTATCAAGTTTAGAATGATTTAATAGTTGAGATGGTCAATAATAATATACCAGTAAAAGCCCTGATGTCTCAGGCAGGTAGAAAGTGAAGATTATTATTAGTATGAATGATTTAAACCTTCAATCTACACATTCTAACAGAGCAGTGGAGTTATCACAGAATTTCATTGTTAAAGGTAATTTTCCCAGAGCTATGAGATCTGATCAAAAAGTCAATAACATAATTTGCTTTTGAAAAGATGATTGTTAACATATTTTAGTGGAGGCTTCCCCAGTTAGTTCCTATACTAACTCCCACAATTGTATAAACAGACAGTACATGGTCTGTAGTTTTTGTTTAAGGAAAAACAAACAACGATACAAGACAGTTTTCTTGCTCCATTTGGGAGGCTGCCTTAAATATAACAACTATTGCTGAATTGCATGTAACAAAAGCAGTTGAGAATCTAAGGGCAGATCTGCCTAGGGTCTCCATATCTCCATCCTAGATGATACCTGCATACTGCTCAGTAGAGGAAGAAATGACATTTCCTTCCACAGAGAAAGGCACTGAGTGGGGAAAGGGCAAACTCCCTTCATCATGATCATTTGTAAAGTCCTGAGGTGGAGGCTATAGTATTTGATCACAGGATTTACATACGAATAGCAACTCATTGGCCATGAAGTTCTGGCACATAGTTCTAAGAAGGAAAAAGTTGAACCATAACAACTATTATACTCCCTGGTGAGATACCACTAACATGGATGGTTACATTGGGATCATCACACACAATTCTCACTGGGGTAAGGAGGGACAAAGAACTGTGACATTATATGTGGAGAATAGCTAACTAAGCATGTGCTTGCTTTTCACTTGGCAATGGAAATCTATAAGAACAGTGATGTGAATTTCAGATACTTTGTAGAGTCATCACATTCAAAATAATTGAACAGACTTTCTGAGGCAGGGAATGGTGTTAGAACACTATGCAGGGTAGTTTAGAGAGCAGCTGTCTTACCAGGATGAACACTGAAGAATGGAAGGAAATGCTCTGGTTTACATCCTGAAGATGGAGAGGCTTCCATGGGAGGCAGCTAGATGAGATAACCAGTCCCTGAGTGTTTGAACCACCATCACTAGCTTGTTCGAGAAGAAGGAATGAGCTCAAACCTGTTCTTCCTTCTTGAGTCAGATTTCTGGGCACATCTGTGAGCCACGGGTCAGTTAAGGGGAAAAAAACCTGTGCTTGAGTCTCCTGTCATTACTTCCAATTTTACTATCACATCAGCATGAAATCATTAGAGAGCTTAACAGGGCATTGGGAATTCTAGGGAAGCAGAAAACAAAATCAAATTCATTGAAGATGAAAATGTGCAAGGAAGTGGAAGACATTTTTCATGATGTAGTCGAATATTTTTTCAAGGGGGAATCATTTCAATTTTCCCATCCATTTCCCAGAACTGCCTGTTTACAGTCCCAGTTGATTTGGCCCCAAACCCTTTCAGGGGCTCTGAGTGGATTTATTTTAATACTGACTATAGAACTGCTTCATTTTACATGCTTGGGTTATATAATTCCTGGCAGGAACAACAGCCTATCAGACTTCTGCACTTCTTTTCCTTAAGATTCAGTATCAGAAATGGGTAGGGCAGCATACCCCGGAGGACAGAAAGAGAAGTAGCTGCATATGTTTATCCCAGTTGAATTATGTAATTAATAAATGCATGGCTCAAAGACAAATGTAAATGTAGTCAATATTCTTTGCAGAGCTTCATACAATTGTGAAATGTTTTTGGAAGATGCTTCAGAAAGTATAGGAAGGTGATTTTTAAAATTTTTTATTGAAAATGCAACAGAACTATTAAGTCATACTAGATGCTGATATTTCCTTTAATTTTATTTTGTTCATGGTAGTAATTTGATAAGTGATATTTCACATTTTCTATTTTTGTGTATTTTGGTAAGATGCATAATATATGAAGTTCAGTCAAGTTCTTTGTTACATTATTATTTGGAAAATATTTCTCATACAGAGACATTTAAGGAAAAATGTTTTTCTAAATAGTGGAAATATGAGGGGATGTCAATATTTTTATGATGTACAGTTGGAAAAAGGTAATGAGATTGGTGGATTTTGAATGATTAAATTACTAATTTGATCATAAATGACTAAACCATTAATATAGCTGAGGTAACTTTAATGAAAATATCAAAAAACACACATGTGTAAGACATTTTATGGGTAGATCTTGGACTATGAGCCAACTCTAGATTTATGTGAACCTAACTCATGTGATGTAATGAAGGGACTGAAGACCTCTCTTTGGGAGCTCAGCTTGTTTGACACGTGTGAATCCCAACATGTGTGATGATTGCAGTGCACACAACAGTTGTGTGGGCATCTGTCTGTAGTCTCAGTGCTATAGTGGAGAAAGTAGGAAGATGAGAAATTCAGGGTCATCTTCAGCTTCAAACCAGCTTGAGACTAGTCTTGTGTGTGTATGTGTGTATGTGTGTGTGTGTGTGTGTGTGTGTGTGTGTGTGTGTGTGTATTGCTGTATAGAGATTTATAGAAACCAATTTTTTTTCAGTGTTTGTTCTGAGTCTGTAGTGTCTCCTTCAGTAGCACACACTGATGCTTAATGGACCTTGCTGATGTGGAGCTGTGGATATGCACTTTTTAGAGTTACTTGAGCAGCATCTGATGCTATGGAACTGTGTTTATATGTACTCTGCAACTTTTGATTCCTGGTGTTGTCTCTACAGTGCTTGGAGCTTAATGGAGCTCACAGACACTTTCCAATGCTTTATAGAAATACACCTCACAGCTGGCACAGTGCTGAGCTGTGTCCTGTCTCAGACAATTTCTTCCCTGTTTTACTGATTGATACCACAATGCTGAGCCACATAGTAAACCTAGTGCCCAGATGAAATGTACAGGCTTGCAAAAAGAGATGTTCACTGACAGCATGAGTGTTTTTTCCTGCCTTATGGATCTAACTGCTAAGGCAGGACCTATCATATTCATACTGAACGTGAAAGTACTGATGCTTTGAGAACTCTATGATGAGTTACAGTGAGTGTTCTGGTTCTAGCATAGTGTTTGTCTGCCTGTCTCAGTCCCACAATAGGGCCGGCAATACTCAAATGGCTCTTTAGTCTTCAATGTGACTTCTAGAGTATCCAGAAGTTGTCAGAAAAATTTCCAAGTGGCATATCAGTAGTAGTAGTATTACCTTAAAGAAGAAGAAAAGATCGCATATAGAAAACACTGAGGCTTCTAAATTTCTACAATCTCAATAAACTTATTGTCATTGTTTCATTGAACTTGCTTCCATCCAACCACCCTGCACACTCTTAATGTCAAAATGTGGCTTCAGTTTCTAGTCTAAACATGATCATGATCTTTTCCACCCAAGTAATATTAGCAACCAAAAGAGACAGTGATTGTAATTTTTGAAGTATAAATGTGGAGCTAGCTTCAGGCAGAATTTTAATTTGAGAAAGATTTTTCTTGCTGGCTTCATCTATTCTCTATTACAACTTATGCGTTACATTACTTTGTGCCAAAACCTAAGACTTAGAAATGCTTCCCTACACAAAAGGCGAAGTTTCTGCTTCAATTATGTGATGCACAATGAATGAGAAAGAAGCATAATGTCAGAAACAAAGCCATAGCTCACATAGTTGAAATGCATGGAGTTTCAGTCAATTCATTTGGAAAGTTAAATAAGGCAAGAGTGGACACTGTGAATATAAGGGCAAGTATACATTGCAGCACTCATATTTAAGCTTTTCACTCTATTTTCATTTTTGTTTATTTTATTATTTTGTATGTATGTGTTTGGGGCTGCATATATGTCTGTGCATCATGTGTGTAAAGTGCTCACACAGGCCAGAAGAGGGTGTCAGGTCTCTGGAAATGTAATTATGGAATGTTGTGAACTGTCATGTGAGTAGTGGAACCTAGCTCTTCCAGAAAACCTCCAGTACTCTAAACCACTGAGCAATCTCACAAACCCCTTATAATCATTTTTTTAACTAACCATAAAAAATGTAAAATTCTCTGTATTGTTGGGGTAGTACATAATGAGGGAACATATTTCTGATAGTTTTTACCTACTGAGATAGTTTGTTAAATATTGATGAACCTAACACCTTAAGATTGTTTTAAACATGAATAATTCAGTTTTTTGGACTGACTGTATTTCAGGCTGTGGGTTGTTCCTTTAGTTGACAATGTTCCTCAGGATGTCAAAGTCATTCTTCCTGGTAGGATGAACCCTGATAAATATTCTACCAAGTTATGGCTTACTGACTGTACATATAACCGTGGAGAGGAAGGTGGCTTGGCAGTAGCAGAGGTCGATTAAAAAACCTGACCCTCTGTGATGGTTTCTCTGGAATAAATATGAGAAAAGTTACAGAGACGCCAACCAATCAGTTCTGAAAGTGTCCAAACAAGAAACATTACTGAGGGATTCGGACCATTGGTCAACACAGCTCAGAGAAAGGAAAGCTGGACACAATGTGCAAACCTATTTTTAAAATTACATTATTGCTTAGGAGTCCCACAGAGGCTAAATCCAGACCCAGTTGTCCTCCACATGACAGCCAAGTGAGCCATTGACTTACATTGGTATTGCTTTTAAACCCATTTTACTTCTTCTCAAGTAGCCGTCTTTTCCTTCTGACAGGGCCAACAGTAGGAACTGTATTGATTATTTTCATTATCTTCTTTGGTTTTGGAGCACAACATGTACCCTTAAAGAAAGGGGAGGGTAGAGGCTATTGAGACAGAAGTAGAGAAACCCAATGGCTGTAAATGAGAGAAATCCCAGTGTGTACTATGAAGAATGGTACCAAAAATTAATTTAGATTCTAAAATCTGCATTTCCTGGAGACTTCTGTAGATCTTATTAGCCTGGGCTACAACTTGTAGTAGGCCTGGCATGAGGGATATACTGTCTAAGGGAGGCTGCTAACTTCAGAATGCCTTACTTCTAAAATTCCTGTCCTAGATGACATTGACTCTCAAGTCAACACATGCATACTAAGTTGAACTAATAATCCACACATGATTTTATAAACCAGAGTGTGAGTAGTGAATTCAACTGATTTCCATCAAGTTGTGGCATTGTACAGAGTCTGTAAGTATAAGCTTCCATGAAGAAAATATGCAATGATACAAAAAAGGTATGTTCTCTATTACAGAATAATTATAAGATTCACCAAATAACACTTTAGCAAAGCCCTTCATAAATAAGATTAGTCAGAGCCTACATTTAAAATGTTCACAAAAGCTAGACTAACCTGCAGATATTCTCTTTTAAATCCAATGTCTTGTTGGAGACCTGTGAATAGGCCTTCACCTAAACGATCACTTTCTTAATAAGTTCCATGGGAACTTTAAAGGCATTAACACATTCTAAAAGATATTAAATCTTAAATCTCAAACCTTGGAATTGATCTCAGTTTTGTGACTTGCCATGGGAGAAAGGTATCCTGGCTAATTGGGTAGCTGCATCTGCTGACTACAGACTATCATTCATCCCTCATTAGACTATAGAGGCCAACGATTCCCCAAAGATCAACAAGAAAGCTTATTATTGTAAACATTCTAGATGTCCCACAACAGAAGAATGGCTAAACAAAATGTGGTATATTTACACAATGGAGTATTACTCAGTTGTTTAAAAAAAATGGCATCATGAAATTTATAAGCAAATAGATGGAATTAGGAAAAAAAATCATTTTGAGTGAGGTATCCCAGATCCAGAAAGATGAAAATGCTATGTATTCACTTATATATTATGAATATTAGAATGAATATTAGCCACTAAATAAATGATAACTAAGCTACAATCTGTACACCTAGAGAAGATAGGTACAGAGGAAGGGACTAAGGGTCACACATGGATATCCCTGGAAAGGAAGAATAGAATCTGTCTTTTGGGTAGACTGGGAGTAGGGGAGATGGAAACAGGAGGATCAGGGCAGAGGGAGGAGAGATGGGGTTAAGGAAGGGAGTGCAGGGAGAGACAGCCAGAATGGAGGAGCATCTGAGAGTAGTATGGAAACCTAATGCAATTTAGAAATATCTTCTTGAAAGATATGATGGCAATCCTAATGAAATCTACAAAAATGAGGAAGATGGAGTAATAATTGGCCATCTCTTGTCACCAGATGAAGTTTCTGGTCTGAGATTGGGCTATATCCAACTGAATAGTTTGCCAAAGGGGTCCCATGGAAATCCCTGAAAAACTCAGGCTGTTGTCAAGACAATAGGTTATGCTCCCTACACTGACAGCAAGGCCACATTGCTATAGACAACACCCATACCACTCACTGGACATCGAGAGGTCCAACTGGTGCCTACCTACATAGAACCTTCACCCCTACCTTCTAGAGTCTTGGTGTAGGAAGGGACTCTGCAGGCTACCAAAAGAGAAAAAGTAAACAGCAATCCAACCACAAACCCTTTGATCTGCAATGCTGTCTGGCCTGCAAAATATGCTAGGGCAATAGTGGCACAAAGCTTGTGAGAGTAACCAACAAATGTCTGATTTGATTGAAGGCTCATTCCACAAGATGGAATCCTTACCTGACACTACTTGGGTGACTTAGAACCAGAGACTGGATCTCCCCAAGACATAGGGTAAAACCAAACACTAATGGTCTTAGAAAAAAAGTAATAATAAAATGTCTCCTAATGGTATTCTGGCATACTCATAGAGCTGGTATACTCATATTCAGTCATCATCAGAGAAGCTTTATCCTGCAGGAGATGAGAACAAATACAGGGACCTACAGCCAGACATTATACACACACACACACACACACACACACACACACACACACACACACAGAGAGAGAGAGAGAGAGAGAGAGAGAGAGAGAGACATTTAGAGTGCAAGGCTTTCAAATGTCCCCCATAAATGAGCAGCAGGACACCCAGGGTAATATAGTGCAACAATTCAGAAGGTACATGAATCATGAGTCACCATAGTTAAAATTGTAGGTGAACTCAAAACTGTCTCATTTCTGAGGTTTGCAAAAGCTCAAAAAAGTCAGTTCTAATAACAATCTTAAAGTTCCCTTGAAAGTTTGAAATCACAGCCTAATTCATCAGCAGTTCTGTAATCTTTGTATTTGTCTCCCTCAGCCCCAAGATTCAGTGAATGCCACTGCCAGGGGGCTGTAACACTTGAGGCAGCACCACCCCCCTGAACCAGCTTCCTGGCTGGGCCCTCCCAGCCATCACATACCCAAACTTGTTGCAGCTCCCGTAAATGCAACAATTCAACTAAGTGCAAACAAGCAGCTCTGAAGCTTTACTCTCAGTCACAGAGGCACTTTTAGTTAGCTTTCCCTAGGAGAGCTGCCCTGGGATGAAGGTGGTTGCCATAGTAACTAAGCTGCTACAGAACTCCTTTTAGGTCCAGAATTTTATCTGCGCCCAGTTACAGCTGCTGCACCCCTGGATCTGTTTACATTCACTTGCACTATATTACCCTGGGTGTCCTGCTGCTCATTTATGGGGGACATTTGAAAGCCTTGCACTTCCTCCCGTCTGCTGGCTGCTTCCCTAATACTAGCTTGAAGGGGAGATGCAAGACTAACATGGATAGCTTGTCATGTTCCAGGAGGTTTTTGCACCAGGGAAATTATGGGCAACTTTGCCATTCTGATAGATGACCTCCCAGGTGAGTCTAATTCTGTACTTACAGAAGGAAGAGGAGTACTCTTCTGAGAATGAGGGACCTGAAGAGCCTCCAGTTTTTGAGAAAGAAAGGAATTATTAAGTCTTTCAAGCCCATAAGTTCCTCCCTTGTCTCATCTTAAGACTTCTGTTCCTTAAACTCAGCTTCATGGCCAAGAGGAAACTGATCCTAATTGAATGATGTTGTAAAAGTATTCTTATCTAGTGGCAGCTCTGGTGAAGTGGAGGGTTTTGTGCCACTCATACACATGTCAGGGAAAATTCCCCCCTGCCACTCAGGACTTAGATCAAAGCTGTCCTGAATTAGTGCCCACAGGCCAAAAGCTTCCACTGGAATCTTTTCTGGCCCATGTTTCTCATAATATTGTTGCATTTCAGTTCAGATTCTTCCCCAGGAGTCTGCATCAAGAGTCTCATAGTCAGAAAACCACGGACACAGTTCCTCCACAAACTCCAAGAACCTCTATGCTTGTTGGTGTTCTAACTTAACTCCCTTAGTTTTCAAACTTTCTACAAGCAAATATACAAACATCTGCTTACTATTTTCCTGCCCCATAGCAGCTTTTCTTTCTGAGACTGCTAAGTCTACAGTAGCTGCTTGTTCCTGGATAGTATTTTCAGGTTCAGCACTAGGGAAATTCTACTCTTACTATGTTTCTTCATACACAGTATTCCTATACATAAACCCTATATATTTTCCTAATTTAATAGATAGAAATTGAGAGGAAGAAAGAAACCTAGACAGAGAGAGATACTTGCCTGCAGGCTAACTTTTCTATAAACAGTTCTTGCTCCCAAAGAATAAAATACTACCACCTTAACATTAATACAAAACCGGACATGTCCAACTGCTTCTGCAGTGCTTCCTCCCCCACTTACTTCCTCTGTACCCAAGTTCCTAGTTCTGGTGCCATCTGTGGAAGCCAGCTCTCACTTTTTAAAAGAGTTCCTATGAGGCAGAGAGAGGGATAAAAAACTTTTAGATTTAAAGATAGTGAAGAGGAGAAAGACAGAAACATAGAATAGTTTCAGGAGGACCTGGAACAAAACCCACCAATCTCTTCTGCTTCTTCTATGGGGCTTTTTATAACAATGCCAAAGGGTGGGGCAAAAGACCTCCTCCTTGCTAGATCAAAGCACACCATACAGCCAACTGTACACCCTTCCAAACACCTGGTAACTATACCCATGGTCAAATCATCCCCTTATGCAACCCTGCTGAGTAAAGCAAACTCAGATTCTTGAACCCTGAGTAAGTTATTACTAGGAAACCTCTGTAGGACTCTACACTACAGACAGATATTCCTGATGAACATAGATATAAAACTCCTCAATAAAATACTAGCAAACATGATCAAGTACATATCCAGAAGATCATCTACTATAATCAAGTTGACTTTATCCTAGAAATGCATGGTTGGTTCAACATACATAACCCAATAAATACAGTTAATCATCTAAATGGACTTAAAGACAAAAATCACATGAGCCTCTCAATAGAGGCACACACACACAAAATACAATTGTGACAAAATACAAAATCCAACACACTTTCATGATCAAAGTCCTAGAAAAAGTAGAACTGGAGAGAAAGAACATACTTCAACACAATAAAAATTATTTATGACAAATTCACCACAAACATGGAGAAAAAGTTGAAGCAATCTCATTAAAATGAGTAAGAAGACAGATTTGTTTACTAACATCAATCCATCTCAATATAGAAGCACTAGGTAGAACAATAAGGCAACAGAAGAAATTTAAAGGGATACAAACAGGAAAAAAGTCAAATCATCCTTTTTTGCAGATTATGTGATATTATACATAAGAGACATCAAAAATTCCACCATAAAACTTCAGAAAAAAATCAATTAAAAAACTTCAACAAAGTGGCATGATACAAATCAATTTACAACACTCCATGGATTTTCTATATATCAACAAAAAAATACTAAGAAAGGGATTATGGACATATTCCCATTTATAATAGCACCAAAGGCAATAAAATACAATAAACCTATCAAGGCTGTGAAAGACCTCCACAATGGTAGAATGAAACTTCAATCTCTGAAGTAAGATACCGAAAAAGGCACTAGAAAATGGAAAGACATCTGTGTTCATGGATTAACAGAATTAATATTGTTTAAAATGACCATGCTACCTTGCAGAAGGTGATGGCATACATCTTTAATCACAGCACTTGGGAGGCAGAAACAGGCAGATCTCTGAGTGTAAGGCTAGTCTGATCTACAGAGAAAGTTCCAGGACATTCAGGGCACCACAGAGAATGCCTGTCTCAAGAAAACAAATGAACAAACAAAAACACACAAACAAAAATATCATGCTACCATGCTACCAAAATCAATTCTCAGATTCAATAAAATCTCAATAAAAATGACCACAACCTTCTTCACAGAAATAGGAAAAAAAAAAAAAAAAAAAAAAACCTCAACTTTGCATGGAAGCAGAAAAGGTGCCAGATAGCCAAAACAATGCCAAGTAAAAGGAATACTGGAGGGATTGCCATTCCATACTTGCATACATATTATAGACCTATAGTAATGAACACAATATTGTACTGCCACAAATACAGACATGCAGAACAATGAAGTAAAACAGAAGACCCAAGCATGAGTACTGATAACTACAGACATTCAGTATTGACTAAGAGACAAAAAACATATATTAGAGAAAAGTCAGTATCCTCAACAAATGTGCTGGGATGTCCACAGGCAGGAAAACAAAATTAAACCTGCATCTATTTCCCTACACAAAAATTAGATCCACATGGACCCAAGACTTCAATTTGAAACCAAGGACATTAAAAGTGGAAAACCTAGCAGTAACCTACAAGACATAGGCACAGGAAAGGAATTTGTGTATGGGACCACATTTGCCCAGAAATTAAGGCTAACCAAGTGGATCTCATAAAATGTAATAGCTTCTGTATAGCTACAGAAACAATAAATCAAGTGAAGAAGAAACCCACAGAATCTGTGCCAGCTATATATTTGACACATGATTAATATTTGGAATATACAAAGAACTAAAAAAAGTCAAGGAAACAAATGGCCTAAGTTTTAAAAATAGGCTAGGGACCTTAGCAGAGAGTTCTTGATAGAAGAAATACAATGGCTAATAAATATTTCAAATATTTATCAGTTAAGGAAAGGCAAATGAAAACAGTTCTGCGATTTTATTTTTCTCTAGCCAGAATGGCAAAGGTCAACAAGACAATTGAAAAAATACTGGCTACATTGTGGGGAAAGATGAACCCTCATTTACTGTTGGTGGAATTACAAATTGGTGCAAACATTCCAGAAATCAGTATGGAGAAACCTTAAAAACTACAAATGGAATAGATCTACCATATGACCCAGCTATATCATTCCTTGGCACATGCCTGAAGGACTTGGCATCCTACTCCACAGATGCAGACTCAGCTAAGTTCACTGTGTCTCTGTTCACCACAGCTAGGAAATGGAAACAACATAAATGTCCTTCAACTGATAAACAGATAATGAAAATGTGGCACATATACATTGTGGAATACCATTCAGATATAAAGAAAAATTAAATTGTGGACTTCAAAGGTAAATTTTTTTAACCTAGAAAACATATTTAATGAAGAAACCCAGACCCAGAAAGACAACTGACACATGCTCCATCTCTCATCTGGAGTTCTTGGCTGAGCTCCAAATCTTCAAATGTAAGTATACAGCATAGAGTAACCACAGAAACCAAGAAAGTAAAAAGGGACCATTGGAGGTGGGGTAGGCCTTAGTGGATAATCAGAGGATACAGGTGATATGAAGGGCGTAATGGAAAATTGGTGAGTGCAGCTCCACCTGGGGAAGGGGCAGGACGGTTAGTACAAAAATAAAAGGAAAACAGAGGGACAAATCTCATCAAAGTCATTTGGTAAAGCCTCAAGTAAACATACTATTTTATACTTATAATATTAAAAATTATACATAATACAAAAAATATATAGGGATATGTACACATGTACATCTCTCTATATATATTTGTGTGTATGTGTCTGTGTGTGTGTGTGTGTGTGTGTGTGTGTGTGTGTGTGTGATTGTGCTGACAATGCTCCCAGTGAGAACGATAGACTAACAAAAATCCTGATATCAGTCATGAGAAACCTCCTTTCAAGTTGTCAGGGTAGGCTAAATGACTCCCAAAACTATACAAAGCTATTGCTGTTATTCTTTGATTCCTCTCAGAGATTGAAGGTAAGCCTATTGCTGAAGACATCATACACCTGGGACACTAGACTCTGATTATTTGAGTTGACACTAACCAAAAACTCTAATTCCTGTGGTCTAGTTTCCATGTTATCAGAAATACTGGGCAAGCTGCCAAAAGAGTGAAGCAATTGGTAGTCCTACCAAGTTGTGAAAAATATGAACTAAACCAGTATGGCAAGATATCTGTTAAGGTGCAATAGTGGCACTCACATGTTGGTGGTAACCACCAGCTGTCTAAGTGGAATTAAGAACCACTCAACTAGAGGGAAATCATGCCTGGGACTAGAAACTTAGTCAGCATACCAGGACTGGTAAGGTAATGGGTCTCAGAAGAGAATTTACTACTACCACTTTGCTAGATCAATATAGTTCCTTAACTAGATTTTAAACCCTACCCTCATACCCACAGAAAGGGCAGCTATCACCCTTCATCAAAGAAGGTTCTCTTTAAGGCAAATGGAGACCATTATAGAAAACCACAACTGGACAAAATGCAGAAATCAAGTGAGTGTGAGGAGCTGAGTCCCAGTGGGTACATTCTCAGTGTAGCTCCTGCATTTATGGCTCAGGGAACATTGTGGAAAAGGAAGCAGAAAGATCATAATGATAGAGGACCAGGAGGTCTGCTGTGAGACTGCATCTCATAGAAAAGGTTGCATAAACAAGACTGGAACCATGGCAATGTCAAAAGACATGCTGACATGGAAGGGGAAAAAAACGTCACTGGAGTCCCATCCTTAGACAAAGCTCCATGGGCAACTGATCACTGCTGAGAAAGGGAGAAGTGGCTTGTTCCAGGCATGGGCCCCGTAGTTAGCAACCCAACAAAAATAATGGTCAGTCCTGAAACCATGTACATTCAAACAAGAAAAAAACAGACTCAACTGGTTGTATTTCTTTATCTGCCCATATATATGTCCATATATGTAACAATAAATCAAAGAAAAAGGAATCTATCAATTTGAGAGCAGGAGGGGTTGGAGGAAGGAAAAGGAAATAGAGAAATGATGTAACTATATTTTAATTAAAATGTACCTAAAAATAAAGAAACCATCAAAAAACATAAGACGAATTCTAGAAGCAAAAGCTATTATCTCAAAATTTCATCAAGAAATACTTGTTCCAGTTTAATTTCCAGAACTTTAGAGATCAGAAAATGAGCCAATGGCCACAAATGTGCCCCATGCAGGAGAAAGTGTTTTACAATCTTAAGATGTGGCTACATGGGTTCCTAGTTTCTCTCCATATATATGCCAAAAGCAAGTGTAATTTGCTCAGGTTTGCATTAAGTGTGTACATGCATGCAGCTTCTAAACTGAAAAGGCTCAGTATTTTGTTGGAATAAAGTATTTTCAGATTTTAAAAGCCGGCTGCCTTCATGTAAATCAAGTTGAGTAATACAGAAAGTATTTTCTTTGTAAAATAAAATTTTAAAATAAATTACCTTATTAAATTTTTTTTCTGGTTCAACCCCAGGAGACTCAAGATCATAAAATGTAGAGAAATCATATCTCACCTAATGCCTCTTTTTTTTCTTCTTAAAGTTGCAAGGGTTTTGCTTTTATTGCTTGTGCACATTTAAAGTTTTATTCGTACATGAGTGTATTGTATATATACAAACTCCTTTGCTCACACATCATTTTGACCTCCTAATGCATTGTGGGAATGAGCCACCTGGCATGCAGTTGAAAATAATTTCCTTTAACGAGAACCATAGGGTATTTAACAGCTCGCAGTGTGGGCATGGACTCCAGCTGTCTGTGGTGCTTCACATTGACTGGGATGCAGGCAGATAAAATATGTTTAGGTTTCCCCCAAAGCAAATTATTTGAATTCATAGCCATCTGTCTGAAAGGTAAGAACACTTCCAACTCAGACACACACACACACTTAATCCATGTTTATTTTTGAATTTATGACTGAGTGGGTATAGTCTAATCAACCTGAAACCCAAAATGCTGGATGTGGATTTAGAGAAAGAAAGAACAGGGTGTGGGGGTGGGCAAGAATTAAACTAGAGGCTGCCTAATGCAGAGTTTCCTCTACCTGGATCCACCGTGTCTGTGGCCACCAACAGCGCTTCCTCGACTGATGCAGTCTGGCTCAGACATGTCTGGTGTGCATTTTAGTTGACCTGAGAGTTCTGGTAAAGAGATTTATCTACGAAGCGACAAGGAGGTTGCCAGATTCAACAGACATCGGTTTAACTACACAGCATCGCATGCTGCCAGTGGTAGGATATTTGATTTCTTTTCCTTCTAGGCTTTTCTTTTGAGGCCAGTCCAACAATATTGATTTCTTGCATTGAAAATTTGCTCTCTCCACGGAGAATCTTATTGCTTCCCTCCTACCAGTGATTATATAAGTTTAATGGAGCTTTTTATAATGAAGGGGTGCCAGAGGGCTGCAGGTTTGAAGAACATTAATTTTCTCAATGAACCTATTGCCTTTTGTTTCCAATGAATTATTGGATGTTTGGCTTTATAATAATAAACCTTCCACCTTTTGTACAGAGGTAAGAGCTGAGTGGGAAACTGCATTATACTACATGCCTGCAAGTTCATTTCTGATGTTCCATAATAGTTTTTAAATTTTTTTCTGTATAATATTATAACATAAGAAAATACCATTATGTGAATTGGTACTTTTGATGAAAGGTTTGTGCATGATTTTGTTTATATTTTGTAATAAATATATTCCTTTTATTTACATAAACATTGTGAAGCCAATACAAATCATTTCCCGTACTCCACACCCAGGATCTGTGACATTTGAACAGTGGGCTTTACACAATTTATGAATCACTACTGTTCATGCTATTATTAATTGAATTCTAATCTTTTTGCAGGCTTCTTGATGTCTATTTTCCTGGTTTCAAGTTCTGATCAAGGTGCTATATACATAGTGTACTCTATGCTTCATCTTCATGACTGGTCCACAGATGTCCTCCAAGACCTTGGTGGTTTGGGTTGGCTTGGAAAGCTGGAGGAGAATAGAATTTTATAGAAAGTTCATCAGTTGCAATTGTTTGAAGGTTTTCCTCATGGCTAAATTGAAGATATAGATTTGGGAGATAAAGGCCACAGAGGTGAAATGCAGTTCCCATCACACCTTATCAAGGTTACCTGCCATCTACACTACCCATCACTCCTGCTGTGGATCTCTCCTGACCATTGAGGCAGACTCTGTAGATTCCCCAAGGTGATCTCGCTGTTCTCTTCCTTGCTACACTGACTAGAAGGAATTTGCTATGCATAGACCACACTTGATGAATGGATGCCTAATTTAGTGTCTTGGCTTTGCTGTGCCATGGGTCCCAGATATATGGTTAGCAATTATTCTGGATATTTTTGTGAAGGTATTACTTAGATGTGATTGAAATTAAGTAAGTAGGTTGGCTTCATTGCCTTGTCATCTGATGGTCTTAGGAGGAAAATATTGACCTCCCAAAGCAAGGATTCATACTATCAGATAACCTTGCAACTTGTCATGGATTCCAGTCTGTCTCTAGCCTGCCCTTCAGTCTCTGGTTAGTGAAGCCTCCAGGATTGCGGGAGGAGATTGTTTAAAATCTGCCCCCCTTTCCACTCATCATATTGCCCTTGCTCCTCTGGAGAACTAAGGCAAAGGTTGCAACTACACAAATTATTTGAGATTCTTCACAGCACTACACTTCATGTAGTGTTTTTGTTGGTGATTTCTTTAGATTAGTGGACTAAAGGGTTTTTATTCTATGTTTGCGTTTTCATCGATCAGTGATTAATTTTATTGCTTGAGTTCTTCCAGCTTTGGCTGTGGGCACCCCAGTCTCTGTTCAGTTGTCTCCTCTGTCCCTTTAACATGTGCTCTGGGTGCTTCAGTCTTGTATGAGCATTTCCTTAAGGTCTGGTCCCAGATGCTGGAATAACTTCTAAGTATGATGCATTGGCAAGGCTGGTACTAAGAAAAGGGATATTCACGCTTCTTGGATTATCCAAAATCCCTAAAATTCAAAACTATTGTCAGTAGCAATTGTGTGTAAATGGTGATACAAAAGATTAACACATGGTTCATTTTTTGTCACATAGTACTAAATTACATATGAAAAGACAAGATTGAAGCTTATTTTAAGCCAAGTTACATTATATGAAAACAGATAGGTATCTGAATGGAGTGTCTGACGTTGATGTCCAGCTACAGATGACAAGTTCAAGAGATGTCCTAAAGCAGGTTCGGAGGGACTGGTAGGAGTTGAGATTGTCTTTGAGCCTTGGAGCTTTGATGTATCACACATGCAGTTGGCAACAGTAGAATTCCTCAAATTACCATTATGTACTGGCACAAACTAGGGGAAAATATTGTCTACAAAGAGTAATTGTGAAGTTTAAGAACAAAGAAAATGAAGAGTACAAGCAAATAATGTCATTTAAAAAGTAACATCATGTTGATGCTAAGATGAAAGAAAATATCATAACAGAGTGAGACAACTGGGACAGTGATAGCCAAGAGAGAGGGAAGTATGTGTTCATAGAACTCATTGAGCTGCAAGGATGATGAACTTCTTAACATTCTGAGTCTACCTCCTAAGTACTGGGATACAGGCACATATCATGATGCCTGTCTATACAGCACTGAGAATGGAATCCAGGGCATCATGCATGCTAGGCAAGCACTCTATTAACTTAGCTACATCCCAGCCCCTTGAGTGTAATTGATATGTGAGAAGTTGCTGAGGAGCTATAGATATGATGTGCATATGACATTGAAGTACCCTTTTAGGAGCCATTCACCAGAACATCACATAAAGGACTGAGGAAGAAGGGCATGATTGCTTTCAATGGAACACAACTGTTGGGGTGGATGAAATGGGTTGCGGGTGCCCAGATCCCTTCCCTTTGGTCTCAAATCCTTGGTTTCTTATTTATATGATACACTAAAGATCACTTGTTTGAATTTGAACATTCCAGTACTTTCACATTATTACTAGAGAGATACTAGGTGCCTTTCCTATAAAACCTAAAGGTAAATGAGGTTTTGAAATATTACATAATAAAAAAATCAGTCTGTGATATTTCTGAACCTCAATGGGTCATTTCTGAATACATACTAATATCAGAGTGTTTTGTCTTCAGTAAGAACTCAACATAAAGAAGTATTTAATGGAAATACATTATTTAAAAATTTTAAATTATTTTTGCTAAAGACACAGGAAGGATTGTGTAAGTGCCATTTCCCCAAGTACTACGTTTTTCTTCTTGGCTTCAACCTGCAGAAGTCTCCAGAACTGCATTGAAGTCTCTGTGTACAAACAACTCAACGAGAAGCTGCAGGAGAAATAACACATGTACATAATTTGAAGAGAAGTTAATGTCTTACATGTAACACAGACTTCAAGTTCCAGAAGAGTTTACTAAGCATTCTCTACTAAATCTTTATTGACTAAAATAAGTCAGAGTAAACAAATAAAAGGAGATAAAATTACTTTTTCCACTTGGTAGACAATTTTTCCCACACCTAGGAGCAGATTGCCATTCCCTGAAGAAAGATGCTAGGCTTTCCAATATCTGGGAGTTCATTCTCCCAAACTGGCAGTGTCCTGTGGAGCAGAGGACAGACTCCCTTTTTTTCTGGCACTCTTTCTTATTGATGCATGTTCTACAGATACCCAGGAGATCCTGTGAGATGGAGGCCCTGGGGTAAGGGATCTGGAGATGTTTGCAATCTCACTAAACTTGTGGCTCTGCACAGAGTCCCCACACATCCCATGTAGGATGTGTGTCTCTGTAGTGACCTATGCAGAACAATTCCAAAGAATTTTATGTATTTGGCTTTAGTGTTGTACAATTTGTTGTTGCTGGCTTCTCTCTCTCTCTCTCTCTCTCTCTCTCTCTCTCTCTCTCTCTCTCT
>CABHPQ010161180.1:0-20053 GCA_902168405.1 Peromyscus aztecus | reverse complement strand
TCTCTCTCTCTCTCTCTCTCTCTCTCTCTCTCTCTCTCTCTCTCTCTCATCTGCTCACTCTCTGTCTGTCTTTCTTGCTCTCTCACTTCTTCCTACTAAATCTGATTCTTATGGTTCAAAATGAGACATAGATTAAAAACTTGTGAAGAAGTAGGTGCTAGGAGAGAAGAGTGTTTTGACGTGCTAAGATGTACCACCCCGGTTCCCCTCACTGCTGGTGCTGCCGGGTCCTAATGATCAGCACTGCTCTCACAATTGATTCTTTGTAATATTAGTGTAATTGCAAAATGAAATGAATTAGGAAATTGAGTAAGAGAAACAGGGTTCATTCTTGAGAATGGTACTTTGCAAGGTAGACTAATACTCTTTGTAGTTATATACAATAGCCTTAATTGTGAGGATGGAATTTGTTTCCACGGCTGGCAATAATACAGTAATAAGAGATTCAGATTCTGTTTGTAGCCTGGATATTACATTCACTTTTATACACACAAATTAAGGTGATCAATGACTCCCTGAATAAATCACACATGTCTGTGTGGGGTGCTAAGAAAAAAAGAAGACAGTGAACACACTGAGAGGCATGTTGCTGAGGGGGAGAACAGGGACCCAGTCATCCTGATGAATCCACAACACAACAGGGACTTTAATTTCTAAGATGCACTAAGGAAACCACTCACTGAATCCCGGCCATCCTGCCCACCTCTCTTGCTTCCCCTGTCCACTGCGATGTCTGTCTTCTAATTGAATGGGTCAGAAAGGCGGTGTCAGCACATGCTCTGCAAACACCTTGTATTGGAGCCATCAGGAAGGGAAGGTACTATAGGTGCTCACATGCCTTAAAAATGCTGCAGCATTCTCTGTCTGGCTTCTGAAAATAACTTCCGAGTCAGGAAGCAATGGATCCCATCAACACCTGGAACACCAAGATGGTCACTCTTTTTACTGTATGATCCATGAGCAGCTTTCAGTCCAATACATCCCAGTACTGTTTATGATTAGTCCTCTTATCCCTGTTCTTAGATGAACATGAACTACAAGATAGAAAAGGGAACCACTTTATCTTTTTTTAGAACAAGGTGCTGCAGAGACCAAAGAGAATCACAATTCATTTTTTTTTAAATCTACAATATTTATTTTGGCTTTGTGCAAATTCAAGACCCATTGAGCATGTTATTTATCTTTAAAAATGAAGGAGAAATTAATGTTTGGTTATCAAATATAACAGCAAATGTTGGAACACTATACAGCAAACATCTGGTCCACTCATGGAAAAAGCATATGCCTTATGCTTAAAATTCAGAATATTTCATTCATTTAAACAAGGTTTATAGGGCCAGTGATAAGACTCAAAAGGTAAGGGCTTGCTATATCATCTGATCATCTGAGTTTGATCCTTAGAAAATAATGGAAGAACTGATTCCTGTAAGTTATTCTCTGACTTCTATTTCTAAGCACATACATACACACACACACACACACACACACACACACACACACACACACACAGAGAGAGAGAGAGAGAGAGAGAGAGAGAGATACACACACACACAGATACACACACACACAAACATAGAGGCATGCACACACATGGGCACACACAGACTCATACACACATGTGGGCACACACATGCATGCACATACATGGGCACACATAAGCACACAGGCATACACATGTGCATGGACAAATAAATAAATTTTAAACAAGACTAAATGGCAAGGGTTTCTCATGTAATCCCACTGCTTCCCTAACTTCCAAAGGAGGGAGATAAACTGAGTATACTCAGCCCTCCTGTGCCTCTTCCCTCAGTGGGTTCTGGAATGTGAAAACAAGAAAAATTGCAATGATAATGCACAAAGAGACAAGAGATTAAAAAAAAAACCACACACAGCATTAGTCATCACAGACAAACCAAATTTCTTCTTCATTTTGCTTGCCTAACTTGACTGAATTTTCCTACAAGATAATCAGCTTCATATGAAGTCATGCATGACTTCCAACTGTGAAAGACTCAAATAATCACGATAAAATATTTCACCTGCATTAGCCTTCCCACTTCATGGACACAGTTTCATCTCCCCATGGCCATAATAATGGGGACATTCTCATGTTCCCCTGTCATCATGTTTTTATTAACAGTATGGTACAGGACTAAAATATCATCTCTGATATTGTGGAAAATTAGTTCTCAGGAACACTGTTCCCTCAGGTTCTCATTTATTAAACTCATGTGGGAAAACTCCTCTTGTAATGTTCAAATTTGTCAAGAACTATGTTTGCATCCCCCCCATCTACTTTATCCAATGCAGCATCCTCTCATGTAGCCTGTGCACTATTTTCTCATCCACCCTATGCAGCTCCCACTTCCCCCAGATGCAACCTGTATACTCACTCTATGAGAGTGGTGATCTCCCTTTGCGAAAGTTCTAGAATCCATGTAAAGATTTTGCATGACAGACAGTGCCTGCATATCAATGAATTATGACTCCACCTTCCCAGTGGGGTGGCAGCTCACCTCATCTTCTTTCATTTTAAACTCTGTATACTTGATTCTTCCTCATCATGTGTTGCGATAAGCAGCTTCTTTACAGATTGTATTACAACAAATTCGAATTATAGTGAGTGATAGAAAGTACGAGTTTTAAGAGCAGAGATGAGATACTCCACAGTAAATTAAAACAAGGTTTAGGATATGAAGGCAAGGCTCTTTCTGTTAAACCATCCAGCTTTGGCCAAATTGCATCCTGGTTACCAAATTAAAGGGTGTGAAAACGAATTAAGCAAACAATGGGAGCATGGGAAGCACACACAAGCTATGCACATCTGTTTAATTATTCCAGATGTCCTTATGACTAACACTACAAAACAGGTCACATCTTCATCTCAGAAGGAAGGCACTCACTGACATCTGATACAGCATCTTTGTTCTTTCCCCTAAAGGCAGGGGATTCTCACTAGTTTATGGGTGGCATCCCCAAGCTCCAAAATGTCCAGCATAGGGGTGTGGTTCCTACATAGGAAATTTTCAGCATAAGGGTGTGGCTCCTACATAGGAAATTTTCAGCATAGGGTATGCATGCTTACGATGGGGTGGGGGTAAAGTCAGATATCTGGTCCAGCCTGTGCCTCCCCTTACACCTCAACTTTGGCCTTCTAACTTCTGTATGGATGAGTGTCTAGTAGTAAGATTTTAATGATGCTTATACCAAAGGGAAAGTCACACTAAAGCCACACTTCACTGTATATTTTCTCATCAGAAACTTGGTCATGTGGATTCCTTAAAACCATCACATGCACACACACACACACACACACACACACACACACACACACACACACACGGGGGGGGGGGTCCTGAACATGTTAGACACATGTTGTGAGACAAAAGCTCAGATGCCCTCTTATCTATAGCACATTTACATTCTTTCTAAGCCACCACAAGTAGAACAATTCTTCCATTCAGACAGCATAAGTCCATTATTCACTTTCCTTCAATCTCTACGCTTTGCATGCACCAAATTGCTATGAACACTGATTAATTCATTAATGTAAGGAATGCTGATTAAAAAAGGAATGATGAATTTCTCAGTCTCAGCCTCTTTTTCACAGAAGTTTTGAAATAAATGAGAAAACCTGGGTAGACACAGATGAGAGAGATCAGCACATTTCAGCCCATCAGAGAAGGTGAGGAAGAGATGGACAGATGATGGAGAAGGGGATGGGACAGAAAGCAAGGAAGGAGGGTAGGACAGAAACAGGAAAAAAAGCAGGAGTAGGAGGAGAGAGGAAGAGAGGGGAGGGGTAGGGAGGGAAAGAGAACACAAAGGAAAAGAAAGGTAGAGGAGCAAAGGGGAGGGGGAAGCAAGAGAAAGGGGAGGAGCAAATAAAGGAATAATGTGGAATGTAGGTAGGAAACAAAAAAAGAAAAGAAGCTGGGTATGGCTGCTCACATCTGGGCATGGCTGGTCACATCTGGGCATGGCTGCTCACAACTAGGCATTATAGATCATGCCTGGACATAGTGGTTCACATCTGGGCATAGGAGCTTATCTCTGGGCATGAGAGGTTATATCTGTGTACTCTGCCTCACACCTGAGAAAGGAGGCTCAAATCTGAGTTCTTATACTGACATATAGCATTGCTACAAGCTTCATCGATTTAAAATGTCTATTGTTTTTCATTTTATTCTGTAGTGTGGCTTCCTTGCCTGGATTTGTACTACCCTTGTGGATGTCATCATCCCCTGCAACTGAATGAAGAACCTGAGCTTGTTACTACATGTCTAATAATACAGTCTTATCATATTTGTCACTAAGAATTGCATGTTATAGGTTCTAGTGGATTTATTCATTCATACAAACAGCAAGGTGGCTCACTGTTCAAGCACCATAAGTGATGAAATATAATGGCTCAGTATGTGAAGAGCGCAGCATCAGCCACAGGTCCCTGAGCCCATTCCCTGGCTTTACTCACAGAAGATAACATAGAGTATTTGTTATATAAACTATTTGGGAGTTTTGATCCTCTATAAGATTTCATAAAACTAGAAAAGCCAGTTTCTATCTCCTGATAAACTTAAAAGAATATGGCACTCTAAACTACTTAATTCACTCTCTCCTAAGGAGGGGGACTCAGCAGCAGACATACCAGATGAGCATGCGGCAGGGCCAGTGATACCTTTAACCTTCTCCAAATGCCCTTTTGTTTCTCACAGGATCCAACAAATTGTTATGAATAAGCAATAGATTAGCTTATGTCCCTTAGTAAAATTCAAAACATTGTGTGCAATAAAAACCTTCTGTTGAAGAGAAAGAGTGTTTTCTATGTATTCAGTGAGTGGAAAAATCTTTGCTATGAAAAATGAAGCAGGCCTGAAAGATGAAAAGAAAGGATTCCGAGGAAGGATCATAGGGGAGGATTACATCATTGTAGGAAAGGATTTGACAGGCACTGCTGTCATTATCAACAATAAAACTCATCAAAATGCTTAAGTGGTAGGTTGTAAATAAGGAGGCTATTGTCTTTATACTGTGGCAGTTTTCCTCTATAGAGATGGAGAGGGAATTTTTTTGAAACCTGGACTCCAAGTATGTGCCAACACATCAACCAAGAATGAAGGAGCAGACCTGCATGGATCTGAAGGAAATGGAGAAAATTATGTAAACAGTGACCACAAATGAACTTTGGATGGAGTAGAGTTACGTGGGAAACCTTGAAAGTATCAACAATGGTGTCTTCACTTTGATCCTTGGGTGGAGTGGAGGTAATACTCATCAAGAGAGTTATTTGGGACTGGAGAGATGGATCAGTGTTTAAGAGCAGTTGCTGCTCTTGCAGGGGACCACAGTTTGGAGTTGGAGAAGGGTTGAAACAACACTGCTTTTTGAATAACTCAAAAGTTAGAGTTAGAGGAAATACAACACTCTATTGTATTTATTTCTGTGAATCTTATTGGTTCTCTCAGTAGATTTTGTTTCAGTGGGATAATGGGAAAAGATGAAATGTCTTGAAGAGTGGACTGATACTTAGAAATAGAAAAATGAATCATTCAATTTTGGCTAAATTCTAAAATTTCCAAATTCAGATTCATTTTTAGAAAACTAGACATTTTTATATTATTTCCTAAAACACAAATAAGAAGTATAAGGCAAAACCAGGGGTATGCATGTTCTATCATGAAACGTAAGTACAATGTCTAAAGCAATTCCTTAATATCCGAAGAAGAAACACCCGAAATGCAGCATGCTCCTTCCCTAAAAACACCCCAACATGTGCTTCACAGAGTTAAGAATGCACAGGGAATAAAAGAACTCTGATTTTGGCCAAGTGTGAAGAGTTCTATGTTGTTTATTACTGATCCAATGACACAAAAGGCCACCTCTGGAACTGTACTTGCCCCATGTCTTGAAGATCGTGCTGCCTCCTGAAATAGCCCCACATAAGAGTTCTGTGCTTCATCTGCCCACTCTAGGAGTGCAATTGGAAAAATAGTTGTAATAACACAGCTTTAAAACCAGGCCAACATAGCTGTATGTGTTCGACTCAATGAAGATTACTGTTTTTGTAGACTGTACTTTGAGTTGAGGAGTCACAGGCAGCATTTGAAGTCAGCTATTAGCTGAGCAAACCTGTTAGTGGTTACCTGTGGTCTTCACATTGAAGATCAGAGAGGAAAAGCTCCAAGCTGACTCACAAGGATACCAGCAGGACTAAAGTTATTCACTGATCATTTTGCATGTGTGTGAAGTTTCCTAGTTACATCCACATGATATTATTTCATACATTTTGACAGCTGCTCAAACTTATCTTCAGGGCATTTTGGATTAACATGTGTACAAGTGTGTGTGTGTGTGTGTGTGTGTGTGTGTGTGTGTGTGTCTGTGTGTCTGTGTTTGTGTCTCTGTATATGTATAAATAAACAGATAAAGGAGAAAAGAATGAATGTTGATGTGATTTATTCCAAGAACCCAGAAGCATATCAGTCACATTTTGAACGATTTCTATTAGTGAAAAAGGATCACATATTTCTTCTTAAAATTCCTTATCTTTCTTATATTATCCATGGCATGAAAAGGGATATCAATCAAAATTCTGATTGATGTCAAATTGGAATTAACAGACTCCTGGCAGTATGCCTTACTTTTTGTAGTCTCTAGGCATTATTTGATTCCTAGCAGTAATGATGGTAAAAGTGATGATCATGGTAATGGTGATTATGGTGGTAATGATGATGGTGATTGTGATGATGTCGGTGATGGTGATGGTTATGATGATGTCGATGATGAGTGTGATATTGATGATAACAGTGTTAGTGATGATGATGTTGTGATGTTGATTGTGATGATGATAAAATATGGAGAGAGAATGACTTTCCTCTTGGCATTAGGAAACTATCCCAAGTTGACTTTTTATATTGTAGCATAACAAAATATTTTTAATTGTGAAATCTCTAATCAGGCCTAGATTAGTAATTGAAGTTCGTACTTTAGGTCGTGGCAAAGTAGATGGAGAGGGGAGATAGAAACAGGTAATGAGGAATTTCCTTGGTTTTCAGAAACTGACACCAGGCTTGAGTCACTCATATTGTCTGCTTTCAGCAGGAGAAGGTCGACTTGGTAATCTTTCCTCCAATCTGTCCAATGTGTGTCATTTCCCATGGGAGCTTTTCTGTCCCATTCCCCACTTTTTTACACAGGGTGAGAAACAATAGAATCCCTGGCTGATGGAATCAAATAACTACTTTTCCAAAAATGATTTGAACCAGATTTAGAGGTTGTTACTTGGCTCATTGAGATATAAAAACTTTGGGACTTTTGGCTATAGATCACCATTTTTTAAAAAAATTTGTAAATGGTTATAATCCTGTTTCAATGGCCTTTTCTTAAACCTACTTATCTGCTTATATAGGAAATTGCTAGAAGAGAAGGTTGAGATTTTCCCAATCCTTTCGCCAAACCCAGGTTTATCCCCCTGTGACACAAATCAGCATGTTCATGATCATCCAAACAGTCGAAACTACATGATTATTTTTAAAATCCCTCAATTGTTATTTCTTCCCATACTTGTCCTCTCAACAGTACTTGATTGTGGAAAAAAATGGAGCAAAACAAGCAAGCAGCATAATGTCTTCTCTGCTATTGACTAAATTAAAGATAAATAGAAAAGTAACAGATTACATGTAATTCATCCTTGCTACTTAAGATGCAATTGCTTTCCAAAAGTGTATTAACTCACTACTTCATCCACTCACTCAGACATTTGGAGGGTATCTGGAGTGAACCAGGAATATCACAGCCTCTAGGGATATTACATCAACAGCAAAACTTGCCTTTGTAAAATTAACCTAATAGCAGGCAGACATGGGAAAATAATCTCTAAGCAAAAGTATTTCAGGTAAGGATTCTTATCACAGAGCATGTAAAACATCACAATGCAGGGACATACATCTTTGTGTGGCAAGGATAGAGAAGGCATCAGAATCTTCCTAAGAGGGAGCCCACAGCAAGTGCCCGGCAAAGGAGGCATCTCAACTAATACACATCCAAATGCAAAGTCAATAATGGAATAAGATGTCATGGTTCCTTTTTGTTTGTTTAAAATCAAATATTTCAGTAAAGTATTTAATTAAAATGCATTAAAGAGCAGGTATTATTTATAATACATGGAAGAATTTTTAATTTTTTATGTATGTTCAGATAGTGGTATCAATACTGTTAAACATATTAAGTTGAACACCACTGTATGTTATAATACAATAAGAATATTTCATTTTTTTCTTATTTTCTTTGAGCACATTTTTTTCTTTAAACTCAATTTGTATATCCATAGCCCTTGTAAATAACACTGCTAGAGTGAAATCTAAAGCCTAAGATACCCGAAACTCTTAGCTACAAAAAAAAGCTAAACATTCTTTAAGTCAGAGATACTTTACCCCCCCCCCCCCCCCCCCCCCCGCAAGGATACTCTAAGCAAGGAGTTTTTGAGACCTCATTATTTCTCTGAAGCCAACTTTTCACCTCAGATCAGGTAGCATAAACCTATATATAGCTCCAGCCAGCTATATATACAATTATTATATACACAGTCACATATATATTGTATATTACATACGATTATTTCAAATTTTAAAAATAAATAGCTATTTTTTCCTTCATGTGCATGACTTTGTTTATTTCTCATCAATCTTTTACAGAGTCACTTCATTGATTTATCAAAACACAAGTATATTATTAAAAATCATAAGGATATACATTCCATGCTTTAAAGATTCCTATGAACGGGCCAGTGCTTTCATAACGATCTTACTAAAGGCTGAAAAGCAAAGGCCAGTGACTTTACAATGTTTCATGGAAGCATCTCAGAATGTAGTAGACATTGGATTTATATATCTCTGAATGTGGGAGTCTGTGAGATCAGCATGCATGTACGAGTCAATGTATTTGGGGCAATTCCTTCTCTGGGTAACTCAGAATCCTATAAAATGTAGAATAATTTTGTAACTGAATGAAGAGCCATGCTTCCCAAACTCCACAGTAATTCCCAATCCACTTATTAGAATGCTTGCTTGGCATATGCAAAGCTGTGGATTTAATGCCAGACTTGAAATAATAAAATAAATAGATGGACAGACAGAGAGACAGACAGATATTGCCAGCCACAATACTGTATGCCTAGAATTCCAGTTCAGGAGTCTGGCAGGGGATTATCCCAATGGCTAGGCTAATATAGGCAACAGAGATATTCTGTCTCAAAAAATCTATCAGCGGAAGTTTCCTCTTCTTATGTCATTAGTGTGTTGTGATCTTTGAAAACAAGTCAATATCTATACTCTGTCCCATCCACCTATTCATCTATTTGATACCACTTTGCTAACTACATACATGTACAAAATATAAACTAAAGAACCTCTAACTCCACCAATACTACTTTGTCATTTATGTAAATGAAATCACCTTGAGAAGTTTGAATATTTATCCAAAAGTAATATCCTAAGAATGCCAATTTTCTGTGGCATCTTGTTTAAAGCTATGACTAAAAATACGTTGTGATAATCCTGTATTTAAAATGAAACAATTGATGATTTTGAAAATATAGTATTGCCTCCCAAATGTCCTTCAAAAATTAGAAAGTCAGTAAAGTGTAGTTTACCAGTTTTTGTGTATTCAAACTCTGTTTCACATCATGACACATTCACAGTGTCAATGCTGAATACCAACGGCCATGTATCATTGAACCAGACATCATGTAATTAGGCACATGCCAAACATGCTTCCTTTTTATTTGTCATAGTTCTTCTGTTACTGTTAGGGTCAGAGGACTCTGTGGGAAGTTCATTAGTTATACTTATAATTTTGTAAGCAGTAAATAATCCTTTTTGTTGAGTTGGTTTTCCTCATAAAGATGTAAGAGGGATGACGAATCTTACCTAAATTATTATTATATAAAAACCAAGAATCAATAGATAAAAACTGCTTGGAAGATTGTCAGTCTGAATTAAATTGATTATTTATGATAGCTGAATTTGAGGCATTTTTCCTGCCTTATTTAATATAGTAGAAAAGATTAGTTGTAGAAGCAAAAATTAATTAAATTAAAAGGCCTCCTTGTTGATTTACAAAATGCTCTGAGAAATCATACTGGATTTTGTTCAAAATAAAGAAAAAATACAAACAAAACAAAATGGAAAAAAAAAAAAACCTTCCAAGCTTGAGAAGAAAGGCTGAAAGGCTGATTCTGCACCATCAGTGTGAGGTTAAAATCCCAACGGTAGCCAGGAGTCCTGCCTGGAGACGCCTTGCAAACATTACTCAGAATTTTACATGGCTTCAGTTTAGTCTAGGGGATTATGTCTAGGCTAGGGGTGACTAGCCATTCCCAAGTTTCCTTAATTACAGTCTTCCAGGACTGTGCCTCTGGCAAAATTCCATCAGCCTCTGTGGTCTCTAAAAGCAGCCTCCCTAAAAGTATGTGCCATAAAATCTGTCAGGGGCCCTAAATATGTCTCCTTTCTAAGGAACCAGTGATTGGTGTATTAATCAAAGTATAGCAGTCAACTTAATGATCCGGTAATTAAAGTTTATATAGTGCAAGGGTAAGGATTAAGGGAATCCAGCCCAATTCCCTGTGGATATTTTTCTTGGAGTAACTTCATAGGTAGAGGAGACACTAGCAGAGAGCGTGATGGGACCACCAGCTCTGACATGTACAACTGGAGTTTTGTGGAAATGATGTGTCCATACCCATATCTAGGGATATGGTTAGAATTTCTGCTATTGCTGGTAACTCAGTTTATTTTCACAGAAGACTGGTGTGTGAAGGATGGGGAAAAAATCATCAGAAGGTTTATGAACTAATGCTGATCACCATCGCCAACAATTCACATTGCTTTTGGTCAAAAAGGATCAGAACTTGCTTCATGTGGGAGGCATTCTGCAAGTTATTAATTTGGTTAGAGGCAGGCATTTTATTCTATGAAATGCCAAATGCTCCAATCAATGTGACTGGATTTCAGGGCAAGCTGCTATGGTAGACCTGAGGAGAGAAGCTGTCTGCTCTCCAGCTGGACCCCCTTGCTCCTCTCATTTTCCTTGGCTGGTGGTTCTTCCCCTCTTTTCAAAGTACACCGAACATCCTCATTTTCCACCATCGAGCCTTTGTCCTCTGGCTTTTGCCTTCTGTGTTCCTCTCCTTGGAGACCCCTGGGATTACAGTGGGCTCTGTCAGATAACTGAGATAGCCTCATCTCAAAACCCTCACCTCATCACATCTGCAATGCCACCAACACCCACAGTCTCTGGTGAGGAAAAAGTGAACATTCACTCATGTGTTAAATATGTCACACTCTACACATTAAATATCTGACCCTCCAGTTTGTAATTATGACCTTAAAGATATTAAATACAAAGCATAAATTATCTTTAAATTTATCCTATTAGTGATGATGCAAGTGGCATGTCATTTAATAACAATTTTGACTGATAAAACAACCAAATATTTGTAAATACAGAAAAGAATGAACAACTAAGAACATTCCTTTGGTAAGTATCCGCCCTCCAAGAGGAAATAAGGATTTTAAGTATTACCTAAATCTATTAAAGCTATAAAAGAAGCCACTGGAAGTAAGGAATGCTTTTTGTGACTACAAAGACATCAGGATTTAAATATTTAGATGTAATTATGAAGATTAAGAAGCTACAACTCAGGAAAAATTGGGGAAGAAATGACTTCTTCATAGGATTATTATGATATCGTTTCATTCTTAAATGAATATACTAATGTGCATCCAATATTAACTGGCATGGAATAAATCCCCATCATGTTCCCATGAATTGTAGAAATGTGTTGTTAAGAAGAATCATCTACACATGAGCCATTCTTTCCTCAGTAGCTTTTCTTCTAGCAGATAAAGTAAGCAAAACTTTGGGGGTGTTTTGCTGGTATTTTTCATGTCATAAGTCCCGTGGGCTTGCTTAGAGCAATTTGTATCCTTTGTGCCATTTTTATTTTGACTTCCAGAACATTAATCTTATCAGGATTTCAGAAGTTCATGACATCTCCTTGAATTTGAGCCTGTTTTCATGAATGTTACACAACTTGGCATCTTGAACTTGCTGTAGCAATTGATCAATGTCTGACAGTGGCACTATAGTAAATGTCTTCAAAATAATGATGACTTTTTTACATTCCATTTTGTTTTCTGACAATGCAAGGCCTTAGTCTTTGTGACGAACAGGTAAATGACCAACAGAACATTTTAACACATTCATGAACTCAGTCTTCATGGAAGGCATCTTGACTGTCCCATTGTCCCTGTTAATTGTAACTTTCTCATGATTCCGACTCTCAGCTACTGTGATATGAATACCATCCAGACAAGAAGAGCAAATGTCAAACATCTTCATTCCGTATAAAATAGTAGTTTTCATTATACACTAGATGGATTATTATGGGGAGCATGGCTGGATTTAGAAAGGTCTCAGTGAGTGGAAATAGGTGTCAGAATCAATCACCCTTAAGTAAAGCAAAAATTCACGAAGAATTCGTAAGGACTGGTGCCATACTGGCTAGGATAAAAAAGTGACTAGAGAGCAGTTGGTATCAGACTCCAAGAAAAATAAGCCAGTCTGAAAATAAATAATGTCTGTCATTAAAATGGAAAAAATGAAGAAATATAAAAATACTAGCAAGATTAAGACAAGATGGGAAAATAGCTTAACTAATTAAGCTCTCCATGGTTACAGCAAGTCTTGGGAAGATCACACGCTGTGATTTAAAGAGGTTACTGTACAGACCATAGGTGATGTTGGTTTTGGAAAGCATATATTAAAATATAAGACACTACTGCTCTAGTTAATGAGTTTCCACAGAATAACATCTAATTAGTAACGCTGACATGGTGTAGCTCTGTTGACATGGGAAGCCAAGTGGCTTCAGTCTTCTGTAGGGAGCTACACCACATGGCCTGTTAGGGCATGGCTATGGAAACCCATGCTAATTTTCTTAGCGTATGTATAGCTTCATTGTAATGTGATCTTTTCTAGCTGTGTGACTAAGTAATAAATCTTTGGACATATGAGTGAAGTGGGTCATTTGCTCCTTATTAAAAATCTCTCACGGCTTTTTAATTTTTGTTTTCTTTAAATTGGCCGATAATATTTTAACATACTTCAGGGTTTCGTGTGATGTTTTTGCATGTAGATACTTTGTGTAAGTAATGACTCAGGGTGCTGAAGACATCCATCATCTCACACTCTTGTCATCCTTGTGATGAGGACATCAAGAATCCTCTTGTGATGCTGTTTAAGTTACACCGTCAGTGGGGTTGTGAAAAGACCACATGTCTCTAGTTTACTGCTGCCATAATAGCCAGCATCATTTAAATAGGGAATTTGGAAGTGAGCCTGGCAATGGCCTTCATTCTCTGTCTCTCTCACCATTTTAAGTAAAAGTGACAGAAAACTCGAAGCTTTCTCTATTATTAGTGAAAGTATCCATTCATGGCTTTTTAGCACAAATGGCCACAGGCAGTTGGTAGTAAAACAGCTGAAACTAATGAAGGAATGCAGAGCCAAAATGTTTAGTGGAAGTTGAAATGGGGTCATGCATCTGCCGCTTCGGAGAAGTTCCTCTCTCATCCCAAATACACACGTTGGCAGTATATTTTATTATGACAGTACTTTTCGATTGTATCAGTCAGCTAACCACCATGATTCCTGTGAATCAATGAAAAAGTTGATGAAGGACCAGATTGAATCTTGAGCAGCTAAGGGAATAATACCTGAATCTAGAATGTTTTAATTTCTACTACAAATGGTGTCTACCTCTTACTGATAGAACATAATGAAAATTTGAAAGTATCTTAACCATGTAAAATTTCAGAAGAATCTTGTCTGCTTAATGTTTTCATGAATTAAAAATTGAATTAAATTATAGCAGAAACTATCCCCAATTCCAGTTCTTAGGAAAATCACCTACCAATTAGAAAGATGTAAGCATAAAGGAGCTGTTCAACACGAGTCCATGCACTGCGTATTTCTTAAGACATGCTTCTTGATGAGACTCCAATGCTCAAGGCATTGAAATATTTGGTTTTCCATACAATGGGAGGCTAGCCAGCAGACCCCCATGAAACACTGGTCATGGAAACTAGGAATAGTCGGGAATGCTCCGTTATGGGAACACAATGTTTTAGATGGCACGAACTGTGTGAAGTCAAAACTCTTTTCAGACTCGAGGGTTCTCCCACAAAGTGGAGGAAAACAGGCCATCAAAACTCGGCTGCTGTTCTGTAAAGAGTGACTCATTAGATACTGAGGTTAATTCACCTTTTCTACAAATTTCTTGTAAATGAAGAGAGCTAAGCATTGCTGTGGTTTAGGTGTGAGAGGCAGAAAGGTCAGCCACAGGGGAAGTTGGCACAAAAGTGCATGGTTGAAGAGAGGAGCAAGAAAGTCCATCAATTGGCTGCTACTTTTCTATTCCTTTATGTTTGTAGTTACATTACTAATGCATGATAAAAATGTGAAACTAAAGTAAAAAGATGGCTAAGTATGACTATGGTGGCTTCCCAGGCTGGGTGTGTCTAGGTTTGGGTTCACTGGAAACACTAAAGCCTGGGAGACAACCCTCCATGGAGCTGTTTGTTGCTATCTTACATTTAGAAAAATTAACTCCTAATACTCTCTAACTGCCAAATTTTAATTTATTTATTTTGGCAATTAGCCAAGAGCCCTTTAAATTTCCATTTAAATGGACCCTAGTTGAACCGCTGAAAGTTTCACAGTGGAAAACTCAACACCAGGGCAGGATTTTTTTCTATTAATCTAGGACTGTCTGCTAACTATATGAAGCAGTAAATAGTATCCTATGAACAATTTGGACTCTGGAGGTTTAAAGCCTGCTACCTCTAACAAGCAATACGCTTAATCACACACACACACACACACACACACACACACACACACACACACACACACACACAGTTCTCAAGCATTGACTGCCTAGGAAGACTGTGTTCCACAACAAGAGTCAATAATAAAATTTGCATTCTAAAATATAGTAGTTCTCATCTTCTCATAGCCTGAGCCTTTAAAAAAATACTAGCAGCTATCAATCTCGAGGCTACTTAAAGTACATTTTAAATCCACAGGTTTATATTGAGAACAAGGGTTGAAACACACGAGGAGAAGGAAGTCCAGGATTTTGAATGTTCATAGAGTCACTTAGGCAGTTTTGTGTAGTTGAAGAAAATTGCAAAATTCAAACCATTAACAAAATTACAGTTCCTTTCATATGTTCACAAACATGTACATTCATTTCTTTTTATAGGTAGGCTTGACATTGCATTTGACTGGCTCAGTCACTGTGCAGAACAGATGGAATATGAGTTTGGAGCCCTTATGATATTTTCTTGGAAAATGGGTAAAAATAGTATAGTTTCTACTGCACGTTCACAAATGAAATATAATCCAACAGAGTGGTATAAGCTGTCCTACCTGTCAAAATTCGGGATGAATGACACTTTGTAGGATTTTAATGCTGTATAAACAGTGACAAACTTTCAACCACTCAAAAACACCCACTTCCTTACACTTGTAAACTAACTCTTGGTGACAGAAATCACCAGAAGTGGCCAATCTCTTTTTCTCTACCGAGGGATAATTAAGAGGGTCCCATCTCTGAACATCTGGAATTGGACAGTAACCTGAGCTGGTCTGATCCTGTTTCAGGTCTGAAGGTGGAAGAGGAATATCACACATCATGTTACTTCTGTGTTTCTCTTTGCTCTCTCCCCAGCACATTTAGGCTCTGGAACACGCAGGCTTTCATAGCATGAGGTCAACCAAATAGGGAAGATCGAACTGTTGCTTTCCTTGACCAAGTCACTGCATATTGATTCCTATATAGTTCCCAGCCAGAGAGCTGCAGCAACATACAAGTAAATATCATAAAATACACATGTTGCTATGAAAAATGCACATGTACAGAAACAGAAGACACACAAGGGCATGGGGACTGCATAAAACGAACCTTGGCATTCTTTCCATATCAAATTATCTAAACATCATGGTTTGCTTGATGTCCACACAAATGGATACTCATAAAACAAAACCCCAGAATGAAGAATGGGTATCCATTGGTGACTCCAGCGACATTCATTCAAGGAAAGACCATTCACTGTGTTATTGTGCTTGAACAGGCTCCTTGAGGATGATGGGGATCTCAGTATGTTTCTTTATGTATTTAGGAATAGGGAATCCTTTCATTTCTTTGTAATAATCATTTTCTTCATGAGAACATAAAGTAATAACATAAAAAGTTCAAGTTATGGAAAAATAATATATATGCTAAAATTTTAATGAGATAACAACAGTGGGAGAGGTATAAAGGAATAATGTCTCTGGTGATAATGCTCTTCAGGTTTCCTTTGCTGTTTCTTTGTTGTTTTACAAGAATATCTCACTATGTAGCCTTAAATATACTGGAACTCAATATGATCTGCCTGCCTCTGCCATGTGCCCCATCAGACCTAATGCTGGTGATGTCTTTTTTCTTTTAATGTGGTGCCTGGTACCTGTCATCACCTGTTCAATGGTCATGGATATTTCAGAAGGATAGTTTTGCAAGGGAATATACTGAGTTTGGTATCACTGTTATTAATTTAAATAATTTTATACTATTTAACTTTTCATCAGATTTTATAGTCTAGATTTTCAGAAAAAGTAACTACCCCACCCCATTTCATTTTAAAGTCATAACCAAGCTAGTAGCAAGTGATCTATAATTACTTGAAAAGGATGTCAGTCTTCATCTGTGCCCCATGCCCTGAATGAAGTGAGTATTACAGTTTGTGTCTCCAGAAACATCTTTAGCTGGATGAAAAAGACTAAAGATTAATGGCAGAAAGAGAAACCATGGGGAATGCTAATGAAGGTTTTCAGGAGAGGGGGCCAGATGACTGAACTTCATTCTAATGGCATTGGACTGATGGTCATCAGTGAGCTAAATCAAAATCTGTGAGGTAAAACATAATAACATGAAGTGTGTGTTACATTTGGGAAATTGTGAGGTGCTTGGAAGTGCTCCATGTAATATGTTCATGATGCAAACTATAGTTGGGGCTGTGAACAGGTTATTTCATGAAGAATCTCATATCCTTATGAGTGACACCTGGTTCTATAATGCAAGGTGTTGCCCTCAGAACATTCTCACATCTACATGGGAAAGTCTCATGCAAAAGTCCTCAACCTAAAATATGTATTTATACTTGCAAATCTATTGTATAGATTATTTCTATTTATTTTACATATAAACATATTATATTTGCAAAGAAAATATGCGTGCTGTAAAGCTTATTCTTTATAAAATATAATTAGAAAATATGACATAAAAATGAAGTAAGTCTTATCACTTTCTCCATAGTTAATTTAGGATCACTCTCTTAAAAGTTTTGATAAGCATGGCAGCCCTGTTATGCTCAGTCACTATTTCAAAGAGGAATTTTATTCTTAAGTAAATTCTCCCATTACCAATGGAGTCTAACTCCATAGCTCATGTAACCTTCTTAATAACTTCCTATTTCCCTGTCATAACCTTGCTGCTGGGGTTAGATTCCTACTCCTTTGTGCATTTCAGTGGTTTGAATAGCTGTAGCACTCTCATAGACGTGGCAGAGACATCAATGAGATCCTGTGCTCCTTACATACTGTGATTTTTCCCAACTGCGATTCACCTGCAGAAATTTTGACAAACTTTTGTCTCCTTGGTGATGGCATTTTATTCAAAACTAGATAATATGATCAGCAATCTACAGAGCAGGGAAGGGAGTATAGAGTAGCAATTAAGTGAAGCCAGCATGAGTTCCAGGTGCTGGATTCTTCCTTCATTGCCTTCAGATATCACTTAATTCCTCCGACTCCTGACTGCCAGATAAATGCACAAAGGAATCATGTTGACTGACTTTTCTTAATTATGCATTTAAAAAAGTTACTTTAATTACATGTGCATGTCTTTGTGTGGGTAAGTGTACATGGGTGCAGTGCCTATGATGGCCAGAAGGAGGAAGGAGATTCCTAGGACCTGGAGTTAAAGCTCTTCTCTTCCTGGAAGTTGAGAATCCAACTCAGGTCCTTTCCAAGAGAAATAGGAACTCTTAACATCTGAGCCATCTCTCCAGACCTTGAATTATACATATTTTTGTTTTGTTACGTGAATATTGATCATTTTAATATTTTCCGCAATCGAATGAAGCATCTCAGGCAAGTATCCAGAGATTACATATGGGAAGATATCACTGAACTTCTGTTTCGGCATGCAGGACTGAAGAGGGAACTTGAATAGCTTATAAGTGGTACAGAGGAGGGAGAGCTGACCCCTGATGGAAGAGGCTGAGAGAGAGTGAGATGTTGGAGCCACAGCAGAAGGAGGCCAGTTAGATTCAGTGGAGTGTAATGCCAGTCTGATTAACAACAGGGACATCTAGGGTGGTTTCCAGTTTTACAACTTGAACACATGCAGAAAGATGACGATGTTCACTAAGTGAAAACAGAACAATTAGACAGAATATCTAGGAAGTTACTGAATTCAGCGAGGGCTCCATGGACTTGTGATGCCTGTGGAAGGTAGAAGCAATGCCTTCCTGGACCAGACTACAACTCTGGACACAAGCCAAAGCTGCAAAACCAGTACAAAAGTCATTTACACACACGTAGAGATGAGGAGTGTGGGCCATTAAGTAAAATGCACAGGTGTTTCAGAACAATCCTTCTTAGTCTTTACTTAGTCATATTTGATGTTAAAATACTGGACCCTATTCTCACAAATGCGCATGTGTAAGTAATACCAAATGTGCCACTTTAGGAATTTGATTGCCTCATAAGCACTTCTGGTTTAGAGCAAAACAGACTTGAAGGCTCAACAGAGGTTTCTGATGGGCTAAGTTTAAGTACAAGTCTGCCAAGCTTCATATTTTAAGGAATGAAGGGCTAGGGATGTGGCTCAGTCGATAGAATGTTCGCCTATCACACATGAGTTCAGTCCCCAGCACTACATAAATCAGAGTGTGCTTACACACAACTATAACCCCAGCACTGAGGAGGCGGGGGCTGGAAGGTAATCTTTGGGTATGTAGCAAGTTTGAGGCGATCCTGTACTATATGACACCCTGTCCCGAAAGAAGATAAATAAATAACTGAATTGTTTATATTAAAAACTGAAAAGGGAAGATAATATGAATTGCTATTTTTGGAAAGAGAAGAGAATTTTGGCAAAAACTGTGTAAAGTCATATGCTCAAGCGTATATGGACACCAATGCATTTGTTTTTATAGATATATGTGTTCATCTATATGTAGGAGCAAAGCAAATGTGTGTCTATTAAATCCTCACCATGTGTGCTGTTCAGTGAATGAGGGTGTGGGTTCATAGTGTTGGAGAAATCTAAAAAGTCAGGATAAGAAGAGATAATTGATGGAGTAAGAACTCTTCCAGGGCTTGGGATTAGAAGGAACTGAAAGGCTGCAGTCATTGTGAAGGGAATGGGCAATGTGCCAGATGAGAAAAATCTCATAGGATTGCCAAGCATTTGTGGTTACCTCTAAGTCTGGATGCCATAAATTCTCTGGGGTACTAATCCTCAGGCTTGTCTGGACTCCCCTGTGGTGCACAGGGACAGGGGAACAGGGTCTGGAGCAGAGGACGCAGAGAGCTGAATTACGCCAGTGCTTCTCAGAAGGCAGAAGGCAGGGGAATGCAGGCATAGCTGAGGAAATTTTTAGGTATCTATGCCTGTGACACCAAGGCAGGAACATATATTTCATCCTAGATTATTGATGAGTGTGAACTGGATCAAGAATTCAGAAAAGCAAGAATGCTCATAGCAGTGACCAGATGACATAAAGCTGGATAAATAGAAAGGAATATGTAGGACTGGAAACCAATTTATTATTGTGCTTAGAGTAATGAACTCCTTTATTTAAATTCAAATGTTATCTTCAACATCAAAATCGTAGTGGAGGCAGACCCTGCAGTCTCCAAGCCCTGCCCCCAAGCCCAT
>CABHPQ010161179.1:33792-45529 GCA_902168405.1 Peromyscus aztecus | reverse complement strand
CTCCAGGCATGTTTTATTGAGAGACAATACATCACCACAATAGGAATCACAAGTGGGACAGGAACTAGGCTCAGGCTGTGAGCCTCAAGACCATCTGTCCAGATATATTCTTCCTCTATCTAGGTCTAAAAACCGCAAAGTTACACAAATTCATAAAGCAGTGCCACCTATAAGGAATGAAGTATTTAATGTATGAACCCATAGGTGACATTTTTCCATCCAGATCTCCAACAGCAGTGAACAATGGATTAATATTTATTATATATGTATGAAAATAAAAAACTCCATCAACAGTTTACTTGAAAAGTGCAGAAAAGAAATAAACAGAAACATCACAAAATGACAAAGTATCCAAGAAACAGATGAAAAGGATGTGTAATTTCATGAATCATTAGAAAAATACAAAACAAAGCAAACTCAAATATTATCTTACACCATTAAGACAGCTATCATTAAAAGATGAGAAGTAACAAACACTGGCAATGATACAGAGAAAAGTCAAATAGAAAAAAATTACACACTTTTGTTTGGAGTGTAAAGTATTATAGCCAATATAGGAAACAGTGTAGCTTGTTGTTTTGTTTGTTTTTTTTAAACAAACAAAAAAGCTAAGATCAGAACTGCTATATAAGTCAACTACTTTGTATATATCTGAAAAAATGAAACATTTCTATAAAAATTACACTGATAGCTGTTGTCTATTTATAAAAGCCAAAATATGAAATTAACTGAAATATTCCTCACTTCATGAATGGAAAATGAAATGTGTTATATTTGCCTAGTAGAATATTAGTTCCCATAAAGACAATGAAATCCTAACATTTCTAGAAAAGAAAAAGGATTGACGGAATGTGTGTTATAGTGTGTGAAACATGTCAGATTAGGAAAGAGAATCACAACATACAATGATACATTTATGTAAAAATGTAAGTCAACCTTTGCATTAAGAATACCAACTAACTTACAATAAGTATCTTGTAGATATTGCGGGATATTTGAGCAAACTGTGTAAAGATGTGTCCTTGTTTTTCCTTGCTTGCCTAAGGCACCTGATTGTTTTCATAAAGAGTGAATGGCCAATAGCTAGGCAGGAGAGGTTGTGTGGGACTTCTGGGCAGAGAGAGGAACTCTGGATGAATCTAAGCACGTGTAAGAGATACCAGCAAGACAATAAGGGAATCAGACATAGAGAATAAAGGCAACATAAAAAGTCATGTGGCAGACATAGATGATTAGAAACAGGTAATTTAAGTTATAAGAGCTAGTTGAGAACAAGCCTAAGCTAAAGGCCAAGATTTCATTATTAAGAAAAAGTCTCCTCGTCATTATTAGCAGGCAGGTAGTCGAAGGAAAAGTCACAAGATAAAGCTTACCACATACAGAGGAAATGTTTGCGGTTCTATTTCATGTGATACAGTCCTTCAAGGCAGAGAAGCCTTGATGATATGAGTAAAATTCAGCTGTGTTTGAGGAAACTTAACAACATCTTGGTGAATCAGGAAACAGAAAAAAAAAATGTAGGATCTTGGCTTGCTTTCATCTTTTTGTTTTCATATTCACTCTAGGATCCTAAACCGTGGGAGGGCTGCACCATTTAGAACTGATCTTTGAAAATATACTCAGACAGGACCGGACATGTATATTCATGCTGATTCCAAAGAAAATTGAATTGACAATGGAGATTATCATAACACAATCACTTGTTTATAAGAAGTAATTCTATACATTGCTTTTCTAAGCATCATATCTACTGGATGTACTGCTTTTAATTTGTCATTCTTTAGGAAATTTTTTTTATCCAATATGCATTTCTATTCTTCCTACTCATGCATTGTGTATTATTTAAAAATCTTATCTTTAGTTTTGATTATTTTTTAGCATTAATGTCATATTTACTATGTGTATCTTGTAAGTCTTTCATTTCACTTTTATTCCATGGCTGAGTATACCAAGAAGACATAGTCTTCCAAATAGGTGTGAAAAAGGAACCATCAGTGAGTTTGTTCTATCCACTCTTAAATTTCATTTAATTGCAACTTTAAATTATATGAATAGTAGAATTAGGGGAGGTACCTCTATAAATCAAAGACTTCCCATACAATAATTAGAATCTACATTTTAAACCAAAGTAAAGTTGGGTGTGGTAGCACATGTTTATTATTTATTTATTCACCAGAGCATTTATGGTGAAGTAGTAAGAAGAGGATACCTGGAAAATTATAGGCCAACTCTCAAGGTATATGCATTAGTGAATAACAAAGAGATCTTGTCTTAAAGAAGGAGGAAAGAGAGGACTGACACCTGAGGTTGACCTGTGACCTACAAACACGTGTTATAGCATGCATATGCCTGCATTTACACACATATGACCAGACACATTTACTCCATATGCACATACTCATATTCTATAAACACTCATATTCATATACATTACACACACATATATATAAACACATCATATATGTGCATAAACATATTTTATAAAAGTAAATGAATGTAGTTAGAAATTATACTGGTCTAATATGGTTGTGGCTGCAGCCTCTTTTCTGAGATCTATAACCTCAATATCTCTGGGAAGTTGGCTAGGTTTCTAGTACTAGGAATGATTCTCCTCCTGTTGAGTGTGCTTTAAGCCTAATTAACCAGCTGTGGTTGCCACCAACATATAAACACCACAATTGCTCCTTTAGGGACAATTATTACACTGGTCATTATTGTGATTCATAGATTTCACTGCTGGATAGGACTCCTGATTGCTTCTCTCCCTTTGTATCTTATGTAGTTCTTTTCAGTGTGATGTAAGGAAAACCACAAGTTTGTAGTATAGAATGAGATATTTGATGTGCTAGGTTTTTGTTTGTCTTTTTTTTTTTTTTTTACACTATGTTCTTGTATATTTGTATATTCTGGATACTCATTGTCTGCCAGATATATGACTGGCAAAGATTCTCTCACACTTTATGGATTTTTCTTCATTTAAGTTTTCCATAGCTATACAGAAGCTTTTTTAAGTTTTATGAGGCTCCATTTATCAATTATTGGATTTAATTCCTTGACTAATGGAGATATATTCAGAAATTACTTTCCTACGCCTATATCTTTTATGGCACTGCCGATGTATTTTTCTTTTTTTTTAAACAATGAATAAATGTTTATTAAATGATTGAATACATGAATGAAAAAAATTACACAATCAATATTTGACACTGCCAAAGCAAAAACAAAATATTTTTAGAGTAGAAAAGAAAACTTCCTGTATTCTAAAGCCTCATTAGCCATATACTACATTAGAGAGACAATTATGAAATGATACATACTCTAACTCAATATAAAATTACTATCAGTTTTAACATTTTGGGTTACAAATTGAAGTCTTTGACCAACATGGAGTTAGCTGTTGTGCAGGATGATAGACGCAGACATTATTTCACTCTTCAGCATGTGAGATTTTTTTCAGCACTATTTGTTGAAGTTTCTGACTTTTCTACAATGTTTGTTTTTGGCCTTCTTGTTAAATATCAGATGGCTTTACTCATAGTTGGGTCTACTATTTTACTCCATTGGCCTACATTTCTGTTTCTGTGACATTACTATTTTTCTTTATCATATATCTTGAAGTACAGAATGACAATTTCTCTAGCATTGTTCATTTTGCTCAGGATGGCTTCAAATATCTTAGGAATTGTTTTTCTGTTTCTGTCAATAATATGATGTGTACTACAGATAAGTGTAGTCCTCTCTTCTCACCAAAGCAGTTGCTGCTCACATAAAATGTAGACAATTATAGCACATTACAATTGGACACAACCCAGAGAGCAGTGGACAATGGGAACTCCAGCCTCTCTCAATGAATACATTCACATGGCAACTTTTCACCTAAGATTCAGATTCCAGTATAGAAGAGTGGAGAGGAAATTGTAAGCCTATAAGACCAGTATATCTACTCTTAAACTGTGTCTTCTAGAAATGACTGCCTTAAGGGACTTGAGTGAAGGGGAGAAATATCACAGGATACCACCCCTAGACAAAGAACTATAAGCAACTATAAGAACAACTGAGACAACCTATTCTAGAGATATGTACCCTATTTGGTTATCCAATACAAAAAGTTACACTGAAGTCATATAAACACAAATAAAAAAATCAAACTCAGGAGGTTGTATTGATATATTTGTACATATATGTATGCTCAAAGAAATATCCATAAATAAATATGTGTATTCAATTAAAAAGGCCACCAGTTGGAGAGGGAGTTAGAGGAAGAGGTGGGAGAAAAATGATATGGGAAGGTTTGGAGGGAGAAATGGTAGGGAGAAAGTGTCATAATTATTTTAACTGAAGTCTATACTAAAAATAAAAATAAAACTTAAAAATATTTTTAAAAATAGGCAAGAATTAAAGAAAAAGTATTAATAGAATCTTCTTAAAATTCCATACTGATATTTTTCCTCTCAATTGTATTTTATATTGATAAAGCATGAAATTGATTTTTATTAAAAACTCTGAAAATGTATGAATTAGTTAAGTAAATAATACTTTTTTTGTTTACTTGGAATATGCATTTAATTTCTGTGGGAATTTTCTAGATTCTAGATTCTACTATATTTTTGAGGAATTTGTGAGGAAAGAATTTTTGTTGTGGTTCAATAAAGCTTATTTAAGCCTGATGATGTACTTTGAAATAGTCTATTCCGTGAATCAGAAATCAATACTCAGTTCACTGTTGAGCTTTCAGAACAATAAAGAACTCAGTGGGTCAAACTGATTAATATGTCTTATGTGAGTGATTATTAGCTATAAGAACACATTCCAAAAATATATGTAGTATATTTTTAAAGAATTATATTTCCCTCTAATTAATGGATTGTGTGGTTGCCAAAGTCAGGGAATTTTTATAAAATAGGTGCTTATTGATATATTCCTTTGAAAAATGTTTTATGATATCAGTAGCAGATTTTAACCAGATTCCTTTAAATTCCAAATGAAATGATGAGAAAATACATAGGATTTAAACCAATCCAGAAAAAAATAGTAGTTCCTCTTTAATACGATGCTAATTTTTAGTTATTTCTTGAGTTTTAGAATTCCTTAGCTTTCTTTGCTGCTGAACCAATCTAATATAAATCAAAGACATTTTATTGAGAAATAATGGATATGGCATTTTTGTGCAGGCACATTTGTTTCCATGGAAACATATAGCAAATACCATTTGTGCCATTTCTTTTAACAGAATGTGTTATGAATTATTTTAAAGTTACTTTGTGTGACTTAGATATTATATTACTAATAGAAATATACTATTGGACTTCATAATAGATAAGTATACTGGGAAATAATGGAATCCTTTCTTATAGACAGTCTTTCAAGCTCACAAACGTGCCTTTAATTTAAGTTCTTTCTTTTTTCTTGAACTTCAGCAAGAGAAATAATTTTTAACAAGGAAATTCTGCTCTGTTCTTCAGCTAACTCTTTAAGGCTGACTAAGACCAGATTCAGTAGAGTGAGAAATCACCTCATGACTCTTGAACTTTCATAAGCTAAATAAAATTGTTTGTAGTGATCCCTTGAAAACTTTATCTGACACTCAATACTAGTTGAAGTGGAAAAATCATGGCTCAAAATTCCATAATGCTGTAAAGAAGAAATTGGGTCACATTGGCCAGGGTTAGTGAGGGCATGATTGAAAAGCTGAACAGGAGCGAGGTTTGACTCTGCTGAGATCTTGGTAAGCTGTTAGGTCAAAGTTGTGCTGACAAGGAGCTATACTCTAGAGCCAGGCAGGATTCAGCAGCCATGCTGCCTGTGGATTTGGACAGAAAATTTCTCAGACCTACTAATTGGAAATACTGCATCTAGGCACATATAAATGCAGCAAAAGTGTATGGAGTTTGATAGCAATCAAAAGAGGCTTTGGTCACGTGAATAAATCTCTTATTTACATAAGACAATTGCTAAGAGATTAGGGAAATAAAATACGACTATATAAATCAATTCTTTGAAATACTGTGTGTATGTGTGTGTGTGTGTTTGTGTGTGTGTGTGTGTGTGTGTGTGTGTGTGTGTGCGCGCGCACGCGCACACACGAATGCACGAGAGAGTCTATGGTAAAACCATATAAAGATACTGAGCTTACTCCTCACAAGACTCCTACAATATATAATCAGGAAGATCAGAGGTAAGATTTTTTTGGGGGTGTGGGAAGAGAATTAATAAGACCATTCCTGTTTGTATGCAACTTTTTAAATTTTGATTTTTCTAGTAAATACTAGTATGCATTTAGTGAATGCAAGTATTAACACGTTAAATATATGCTATCTATTTTAAATAGATTTGTTGAATACTTACTCATATGTGCAAATGTATACATATGAAAGACTTTAGGCCATTAGAGATTGACAATCATATACCCGAAGGAAACCATGGTAACCAGGTAATTCAACACGTGCCTTCCCTTACAATGTTTCCTCAGTCTTCTTTTCAGTCAGCACCTCTAGCTTTTGTCCCAGTGAAGTACCAACCTATTTCTGCTATTTTTAACTTCTATGATTTTAACTTTGATCTATTTCAAGGCAATTTTTTGCACAGTGTGAGCTAAGGGATGAAGTTTATTTTTAAATGTCACCCAGACCATGTTTTTCAATAACTCGCCTAGGTGAGTTTTGTCAGAAATTAAATTTTGTATGTTTGTATCTATTTCAACTTCTATTTGCTTTCATTGACCTATATGACTATTTCATGCCAATTCTTTGGTGTTTTTGATTATTGTAAATCTCATTTAAACTAGAAATAAAATAGTTTAAATATTCTGGCCTTCTCCAAGTCTTCTAAAGTTAAATAAATTCCAAAAGAGTGAGCTATACAAAATTATACATTTTATATCTTGAAAAAGAATTTCACAGAATTTTAGATTTGACAATATGATTTGTAAATATCCAAGAGAAAACAGTCAATAAAATTATCTCAAAATTCTTCTATCCAATTTATTTTTCTCCTCAGAATGTATTACAAGCATATTCTATACAAATAAACTTTGACATTTTCTGAAGATCAGAAGAAAGGGCATGTATAGTGACCCAGAGCAGTAGGTTAATTAGAATCTACTGATAAATCAGGATTTCCCTTTAGGATTAAGAGGATAATGTCTCAAAGTGTATGTAAAGTGGTGCAAACTGGTAAGGAGCATCATTTATATATTTATCAATTTCAAATTTAATTATCACTGTCTGGCAAAGGGGACAGAAAAATAGTGTCTGAAGGTACAAAATAAATATTGAAATATTGCAGTAGATTCACTCTTATGGTGAGCCTCCAAAGTAAACATTGCCTGAGCGGCATCTGTTCCTCCATGAAGATCCAGACAGACTGCACTGAACTCACTGTGATGCAATATGTTTCAAAGTATACTTCATGGAAGACTGGAGGGATTATTTATAGATGGGTTTAGATATCTGCAAATGTGCTTCTGTATGCTGACTTCAATATCAATAGTAGGAAACTGTGCTATGTTCCTATGCAGCTAGGTGTATGCTTTTTTAAGAGAGGCACCTGTACTCAAATTTTTAAATAATAATAGCAATGTAATGTGAATAAAGAAATAAAGTACATAAATATGCTTGTCCTGTTCCCCTCTCATGGTCATCTGCATTCTTTTCAAATAATCTTTTTTCTACTGTAGCATTTTCTCTATTATTATTATTATCATTAAAATTCAGGGTTGGAGAGATGGCTAGGAAGTTGAAAGCATTAGCTACTCTTCCAGAGGACCCAGATTTTGTTTCCCAAAACCACATGATAGTTAAAAATTATCCATAATTCCCATTCCAGAGAGTGCAACACCCTTTTATCACCTACTAGGTTACTTCCCACACAGACTACACAGATATATGTGTATGTGTGTGTGTGTGTGTGTGTGTGTGTGTGTAAAACATGACAAAACATAAATAAAAAAAAAATAAAAAAAAAAAAATAAATATTAAATATATATATATATATATATATATATATATATATATTTTATATATATATATACCAGTACATGTAATATTTGTCTTTCTGAGTCCCATGTATTTTGCTTAACATAAGAGTCTCGAATTCCATCCAATTCATATAAAGTTCATATAACTTAATGTTTTCTCTATGTTTGAATAGTATTCCATATATCAAAATTTTTTTTATCTCTTCATCCTCTGATACAAGCTAGGATGATTTCATATCTTGGTAACTAAAATAAAAATTAAGTTGTATGGTGAATATTTCTTTAAGTGTTTCTTGGCCATTTGAGATCCCTCTCCTGAGAATTCTCTGTTTATATATGTACCCCATTTTTGAATGGATTATATAGTTTCTTGAGGTCTTTATATATTTTGGATACTATCTCTCTGTCAGATATGGAGTTGGTAAAAATATTTTCCCATTCTGTAGGCCATTTTGTCCTGTTGATGGTGTCCTTTGCCTTACAGAAGCTTTTCAGTTTCATGTCCTATTTATTAATTGTTGATCTTAGTGACTATGCTATTGGTGTTCTGTTCAGGAGGTTGTCCCCTGTGACAATGTGTTCAAGGCTATTTCCCAATTTCTTTTATATCAGGTTCAATGTACGTGGTTTTATGTTGAGGTATTTTATCCACTTGGTCTTGAGTTTTGTGCAGGGTGATAGATATTGATCTATTTACATTTTTTATTTATGATCCTGATATTGACTATTCACCCTTGTCTTTATCATCATATTTCTTCAAACTTCTTTACTGATCTTCATATTCTAGTAGCTCTTTTGCATTTATGAATTGACAGCTCACATCCCTTACTAAAATAGCTATACCTGCTTGCTTCTTGGATCCATTGCTTGGAATACCTGTTTTCATTCTTTTATCCTAAGATGATTTCTTGTCTCAAATCACCAATAAAAACAGATGGACTAACAAATTGGATTAGAAAACTGAGTCCATCTTTCTGCTGAAATCAAGAAGTATTTGCATTCTTCTACATGTCAACATCCTGTTAGACCAGCACCAATTAATGAAGATACTTTCCTTTTCCATTGTATATGTCTGTCTTCTTTATCAAAAAGCAGGTATCTGTAGGTATACAGATCTGGGTCTTCATCTTTCATTGATCAATCTGTCTGTTTTTATGCAGTACCTTGTGTGTTTATATTACTACAGCTCTGTAGTAGAGCTTGAAATCAGGGATGGTAATACTTTCAGAAGGATTTTTTTTATTGTTTTAGTTATCTTGTTTTTTCCCCATATAAACTTGAGTATTTTCCATATGAATTTGAGTATTACTCTTTCAAGGTCTATAAAGAATTATGTGGTGATTTTGGTGGGGATTTCAGTGAATCTGTACATTGCTTTTGGTAGGATGTCTATTTTTATTATATTAATCCTACTGGTCTATAAGTATGGAAGATCTTTTCATCTTCTGATATCTTCATCAATTTTCTCCTTCAAAGACTTGAAAATTTTAATCATACATGTCTTTCACTTATTTGATTAGAGTTATCGAAAGATATCACCCTTAGCCATCAGGGAAATGCAAATCAAAATGACTTTGAGATTCCATCTTATATTTGTGAGAATGGCTAAGATCAAGACCACAAGTGACAGCTCACACTGGCAATTATTTGGAGAAAAGAGAACACTCCTCTACTGCTGGGGGAAGGTGCAAACTTGTAGAGCCACTTTGAAATTCAATATGTAGTGTATTAGAAAATTGGGAATCAATCTTACCACGAGACAGCTCCTGGGCATATGCTCCAAGATGGTTTTATCATACCACAAGGGCATTTGCTCAACTATGTTTGTAGCAGCTTTATTCATAATAGCCAAAACCTGGAAACAACCTAGATGCCCCTCAACTAAATAATGGAATAGCTCTCAGCTGAACTCTGCTTCTTGAAAGCCTGAATGCTTAACCAGCCAAATGCTTCAGTTTCTGGTTCTCATGCTTTATATATCTTTCTGCTTTCTACTATCACTCCCTGGGATTAAAGACTCACTTTCTGGGATTAAAGGCATGAGTCACCATGCTTGGCTGTATCCTTGAACACATGGATTTCTGCCTCTGGAATGTTAGGATTAAAGGCGTATGCTACCACTGCCTATCCTCATGTTTAACATTGTAGCTGTTCTGTCTCTGACCCCAGATAAGTTTATTAGTGTGCACAATATTTTTGGGAACACAATACCACCACATTTTTGTGTATATGTGGACCATTTGTATTTTTGAGAATTGTCTATTTGTATCATTGTAATTACAAATAAATTGAGAATAAGAGATTTGTTAAAAGTATCTGGGGGTAATTTGAGAAGTGTGGGAATGGGGAAAGGTTAACTAGTACTACAAAATTATGTTTTGATAAAAGAAAAAAATTCTGATATTTTATTACACAGTTTAACAATTATAGATAATGAAATATACTGTATGTTTCAAAATACCAGAAAAGAGTTTGATACTACATTATTAAGAAATAAGTATTGAAGTTTGAGATGTGGCTTAATGATAAGGCATTATAAAGTCCATTGGGTGTGATCCCCAGGACTAGGGAAAAATGATAAATATTTAAGAATTGTTCACCCTCTTGAATATTTTTTTAATACATGAATGAATTGAAACAGCACAGAGTACTCAATAAACAACTAAAAATTTTACATAATTATGAAAAATGAAAACAATTGAGTATACATGAATAAAAGTAATTTGAATAAATCAGTAACTGACAACTACTAATAACAGTATTAAATATATAATACCAAATGTAATTAAACTTGTAGATTAACTGCATGTATCATGTATCGGTTACGATTGTCTCAAATGCTACAACCACTTTCCAGAACTGTTTTCCTGCTTCTCTTATATTCTGAATACATTTAACTATTTACTCATATGTATTATGAAAAACAAAAGAAAGCATGTGATGACAGAAATTCTGGAGAATAAATCCAGGCAGCCATTTTATTCACAGTCCCTGGGTAATGGAGTAAAATATCTCTCAAAAATTAAGAGATAAACTCCTTATGGTTTGTCCATGAAATGCCATATTGCTTAGTATACAAAAATTCAATGACAATGAGTAATCTTAGGAATATTTTGCTGGTTATTCAATTTATATGATACCCTAGAATAGAAAAAAAATAAAAGGACAGAAAACAAATCAATGTATTTTCATGGCACAGAAAGAGAAGAAGAAACCCACTAAAAAGTATCAGTAAAGAACTCTTCTGTGCACGAGGATGATTTTGAATACATACTTGTACAAATTTCTCATAACTCTCATATCTGATCAAAAAGAGGGGATTTTATGACATGTGATTCTTTTTTATTGTTATTTCTTTCATTTTTAAGATTATAACATAATTAATCATTTCCCCCTTCACCTCTATATTAGTTACTTTTCATTGCTTTTATGAAACACTATGGCAAAGTAAACTTACAAAAGAAAATATTTAATTGGAGTTTTCTTAAGTTTCAAATGGTGAGTCCATGACCATCCTGGCAGAAAGCATGGCAGAAACCAGGCAAGGATGCAGCCAGAGCAGTAGCTGAGAACTTATATCTGGTCTATAAGCATAAGACAAAAAGAGAGACAGAGACCGGGCCATACTTGGGTTTTGAAAACCTTATAGCCCACTTCCAGAGACATAACTGTTCTAATAAGACCACAGCTCCTAATCATTAAAAATTAAGAATGAAAGAAAGAAAGAAAGGAAGGAAGGAAGGAAGGAAGGAAGGAAGGAAG
>CABHPQ010161179.1:25000-33692 GCA_902168405.1 Peromyscus aztecus | reverse complement strand
GAAGGAAGGAAGGAAGGAAAGAAAGAAAGAAAAGAAAGAAAGAAAGAAAGAAAGAAAGAAAGAAAGAAAGAAAGAAAGAAAGAAAGAAAGAAAGAAAGAAAGAAACGAATGAATGAACTGTAGCTGAAAATTTTTCTGTGTCTCATCTGGCCCATGGTCAGGACAAATCTCTCTCACCTGCCAGTCCTGCAGCTGCTCGAACCCAAGAGGCTTATATTATTTATATGAGCTGTATGGCCATTAGCTCAAGCTTATTACTGACTAGTTCTTATACTTAAAATAATCTGTAATTTTTATTTATGTCTAGCCATGTGGCTTGGTACCTTTTTTCAGCTCTGCCTTCACATCTTGCTTCCTCTGACTCTGGCTGGTGACTCCTGATTCAGTCTTCCTCTTCCTTGTCTGCTCTCCCACCTATACTTTCTGTCTGGCTACTGGCCACTCAGCATTTTATTTATCAACCAACCAGAGCAACACATTCACAACCTACAGAGCGATATAACTCATCTTTCCCCTTTTCTTTCTATTTAAAAGGAAGATTTTAACTTTAACATAGTAAAATTACATATAACAAAACAGTTATCAAGCAAGAATCACAGTTATAATATCTAGTCTCTTTGTATTTGGCAAACTAAAAGAAAATATTTTATCATCTATCCCACATTTGTGAGTCTAAAATTTTATATCTACCTTTTCTCTTATCATAACCAAGGAAAACCATAATTATATCTAGTGTTCAATTACATCAAAGACCTCAGAAGGATATAATATTAGCTAAGTAAAAAGGAAGTACACTGTGAGCAACTTCCAAAAATCTAGAATGACAGGGACAGCTGGCTGCTTGGGCAGTCATCTAAAGTTTCTCAATATCGTTGGTGTATCCATCTTCAGCCCATAGGCCTTGTCTCTCAGTCACTTTTTTTTTCTGTGTCCTATAGAATATCTGGCAGTTTTTCATGTGAAGTAGGAACCTGAAGGACCATCTTGTCTTGCAAAGTTCAGTGGTCACCTTTCTATGGGTCCTGAATGTCCAATCTCCAAGCTGCACAGTATGCTATGTGGTGGATTTAGCCTTTGCTAGGTAAAAAAAAAAAAAAGAGGTTTCTGGACAACATGCTATTTTCTTAGAGACATAGACACACTGCTACCCAGAGTTGTCAGTAGGCATACTTCCGCCATGTTGGGAAGCTGAGGTGGGCAGAGTCAGCAGCCAAGGCTGTCATGTTGGTCCTAGTCAAACAGTTCAGCAGTTTAAAATCTCTCCTGGTCAGAGGATTATAGATTCACAATAAAACAAATTCAGAAGAAATAAAATCCTAAACAGTTTACAATGTGTGTAAAAAAAGGCATGTAGGCTTTAAAGAAAGAAAAAAAGGATAGACAGTTATATAAAAAAATAGAGTTTTAAAAAATAAAATCTTTAAAGAGATAGTAAAGGTAGTATAAAAGTAAGCCACATAAAGATAGAAATCATACAGAAAGTCTGGAATATATTGTCTTTGGGATTTTTGACTGCAGAGACATTTGATTGTAAAAGCTGCTGAGTTAAATCAATATATATAAATAAAAGGTATCTGGACTTCAAAGTTAATGTCTAAGGATATGTTGCTTTGGAAAGGAGTCTCTGTTTTTGTTTCCACAGGAAGCAAGAGGCTATGGATTTGCTTCAGGTTAAGATGGATCAGATTTAATCAAGCCAAACCTCCTGAAGCTTAACAGATAGTACCTATTAACAAAAGTTATAGCCGATCTTCTCAGGACTTGAACATTAGCTTGAATTTTCTCAGGATCCCCAAAAGACCACCAGCACTCCCTACCAGCAGGAAGTACCCTAGAACACTATGCCCACATTCCCAAAAACTGGATTATGGATATTTGTCTTTGTTTAGGTTGTTGGTCCTAGTCAATCTCTTTCTAAAGAAGAAAGGGGGATAGGATATAGATATATAGGATATAGATATGATAGGATGGAAGGGTGGATTACTGAACCTACTTTTAAAGAGCAGCACATTCACAGCATACAGAGCGATATCGCCCATCGAAGAACCAGTTCCAGCAACAAAAGACCAAGCATTAAAACACATGAGAGTGGGCACTCTCGTTCAAATCACCATGTTTTGTTCTCTGGCTTCCATAGGCTTGTAGCCATATCATAAAGCAAAATGCACTCAGTTCTACCTCAAAGTGTCCAGAGTCTGTCTGTTTCCACACTGTTTAAAAATTCAAAGCAATGCAATCTCTTAATTGTAACCTCTTGTACAATCAAAATCAAGAAGGAAATTGCATACTCCAATACACAATGGCACAGATTATACATTGCCAATCCAAAAGGGAGGAAAGCTAGTATTAGAAGGAAATACTGGACTAAACCAAGATAGCAGGGAAAACTCTAAATTGTGTAGCTTTGTGTTCAAAGTCAAAGGTATTAGGTGGCTCTTCAGATTTCCTACTACTTCCAGCTTTGTTGATTGTATCACACTTCTCCTTCTTGGGCTTTGTATGCTACCTGTTTACAGCTCTTCCTGGGAGCCAACATGGCTGTGGCATGTACAACACATTAGGGTCATTACAACAATCTAGGTTTGTTCACAGCTTTATGCAATGGTTTCTCTGGGCATCCACACACGATTCCTTTGCCACCTGCCTGTGCTCAGTAGCTTTCCTTAATCAAGGAGGATGTTTCCATGGCAGCTTTACTTTGGTATCCTTCATGACTCCAAAAACCAGAACCACATGGCTGATGCTTCTATGTTCTACAGCCTATTTAGGATGGACTCTTTCTCACTCCTTGAATTACATTTGCATAAGCTTTCCCATATTGTTGCTCTTAAAGAACAGATAATACATTAGTCTTTTTCTTTTTTATAAGTTGCCAAATTAGCTGCTGAGGTCTTCCCCTGAGCCTTGCACTCTCTTTATTGTATTTCCCCTTATCTCTTTCAGCACAAAGAAAACCACCAACATTAAGTTTCCTGGTAATAATTTCTTGCTCAAACTGTATATTTTGCTTTTCCTTTTGCCTCATTTGATCTTTTTCATTGTATATCTGCATAAACATTATCACTAATAACTATATGAAGAAAATCAATAATAGACTCCCTTGAAATCTCCTCAGCCAATGAAATGAATACAAAACTCTTTAATTTAGCCTCTGGGAGGTCTTAGGACAAGGATATAAAACAGCTATGTTGTTTGCCAAAATATCACAAGAATGGTCTCTAGCCCAATTACTAATATTATTACCCTCTGAAACCTCTTTAGTACGGCCTCCAGAGCCTGCATTAGTCTAAGCACTACTGTTTTATAAGCTTCTACTAGGATGACCTGTTAAATCCTACTTATAGAATTCAACTATTTTCCTAACCGGAATTCCCCACGTCCACATTCTTCAAACAAGCAGCACGGTCAGAAAGGTCACAACAGTATGCTGCTCTCTGGTAGCAACTTCCATCTTAGTCAGTTTTCTATTTCCGTGACAAAACACCATGACTAACAAAACTTATCAACTTATATAGAGCATATAATTGGGCCCTTGCTTATAGTCTCAGGGGGAGAATCCGTGGCCATCGTGGTAGTGAACAAGGCATAATGCAGGCAGACAGGGGACATTAAACAATTAGCTGTGAGCTTACAGTTCATCCACATGTGTAGGACCGAGAGAGACAGACTGTACCTGGGTTGGGTATATGATATGATAGAAGATAAGATCTCAAATGGGCCCTACCCCAAGACAAAGAACTTCAGTCAACTAAGGATGTTTGAGAGAGAATTAGTCTTCCTCTAGGATGAATAACCTAATTGGTTAGTGTACCTGGGTCCTGAATACCTGAATATAGTCCCACTCAGCTGTAGTAAAGACTTTTAATTGTCTATAAACTGTGTCTGAGTAATCATCTTTAGTGGGTTTCCTATAACACTAATACCCTGAATCAGATGGAGGAGAAATCAGGGAATACATTTGAATTCATTGACACAGGAAGAGGACTTGTGAACAGGATCCCACTATCATAGGCATCAATACCAACAAATAATAAATGGAACATCATAAAGTTAAAAATCTTCTGTAAACAGGCGATGGTGGTGCACGCCTTTAATCCCAGCACTCATGAGGCAGAGCCAGGTGGATCTCTGTGAGTTCAAGGCCAGCCTGGTCTATAGAGCAAAATCCAGGCAGATGCAAAAATTACACAGAAAAACCCTGTCTCAGAAAAAAATAATCTTCTGTACAGCTAAGAATACCATGACTAGAGTGTGAAGATATAGCCCATAGATTGTAAAAATATCTTTACTATTTACACACCTGACAGAGGCTTGCTATCTAGAATATAAAGATAGCTCAAAAAGATAAACATCAAGGAAAAAAAAACTAAAGAAGGATATAGAACTAAAGAGAATGTTATCAAAAGTTGAAATGCAAATTAGTGAGAAACATTTTTAAGATGTTCAGCATCTTTGGCCAACAGGGAAATTCAAATTAAAATTATTTTGAGATTTTTATCTTACCACAGTCAAAATGGTTGAGATCACAGAAAAGAAACGATAACAAATGTGGGTGAGAATGAAAGAGAAAGGAAAATAATGTTCCTCTAATAGCCATGGCCTCTTTCATTCTTTAGGCACACATATCACAGACTTGCCAATCAATACACTAAGACAAAGTTTTAGCTGTTAGTGGAATTCACCTATTGTTTTTAGTAGAATGGAATTCTCAACACATTATTTCTGTTTGGCATAGTAACTTCATTGAGTAGAGAAGCATGGCCCTAAAAAATCAGTAATTCACAGGAGAAATTCTCACAATCTATTTTGTAAGATCATGACATCTGTACAAAGAATCCCTTAATTCAATTGAGTTTTAAAACCATTAGTCTTCACTATGATTTTACACATATTATTTTAAATGAATAACTATATATTACTGGCATTTCTCTAAAGAGCATTCCAAATTCAATCCAGATTTAGAGGAATATTTGAATTTATTGGACTGTAACTAATAAGCGACAAATTTTATGAATAAATAATGAATCCATTAATATAATTTATGATAGATTTTTGTTTTTAAAATTGTTTAAAAATTTTATGAGACTTCTAGATTTAAGTGAATGGCATACTTTAAATATCAAAGTTAGATGGCAAGATATAGAGCCATAAATTAGATATACAAAATTGAAGTGATCTAAATATAAATAATCAATATCTCTCATATTCTGGAAGTTAGCTGTTGGAGTGTAAGAATATAAGGTTTCTCAATACATATTCCCTATGGAGAAAAATATAGTACTTGAAGTAAGTATATTGAGACTTGTTGGATGAGTGCTTGAGCTTAAGTTTTATGGCATCCAGATGTTAGATTAAAATACTGTAACAAGTCTCCATAGTTCACACCAAGTAAGAGAGAATCCAAGAAAAGTATGACTTTAAAACATCACTATAACTAGAGTCATGTTTCACATGGTGATAAAGGGTGCAGAGGCAGCAATATGGCCACAGAGGGCAGAGAAGGGCTTAGTAACAGAAGTCAGTAGGCATAGTCACTCACATAATTTATAATGTAGACGTTTTGGCAGAGAGAACAGTGCAAGCTTATGATTCAATGGCAAGTTTTAAAGAAAAGGCTCTTTTGTGGTTTTCTTTTCTAATTTTAGTACTTAATGTGATTTTAATATATTTTGCAAGATGAGCTCCCTGTATGATAACATTGAAAGTCATCAAAAACATTCCTTGATAATATAATGTACCAAAAAAATGGGCATATATCTGTTACCATAATTTTTTGGTCATAATTAAGATGAAGGACAGAAAATATCAGGTATATAAAATTTGTCAAATATATAATCAGAAAATTAAGACAATTAGAAGAAATATTTTATTCCATTGATTGATCCATGTCTAACAAACACCAGCCCAGGTAATTAAACAATTATCTCATTTTATTTAATAGTGAATAATTTATTTATATAATTTATTGAATGACATAGACAAATTATATAATTTCCAAAGTCACATATTAAACATGAGCTATAAATCTTCAAAGAGTGTATCTCAAAATATTTTGAAAGACTTAGGATTTTATAGTTGTTTTAGAATATTTTGTTTTCCATTGTGCATTAGGCAATCATCAGAACTAGTGAACTCTTCAGTGGAAACACTCATTGAGTTCTTGAATTGATCATATACAACTTCTAGACACTCCTAAAATATCAGTGATGAAACGTAGAGAAGACCATAGGCATTGGTCTCAAAGAAAATTTTGCCTGAATATCAAGTCTATCAGTCATGAGCTGTGTAGAATACTAGGTTATAGAAGGCCTATATTCTTAATAAGTTGGATAAAATAAAATTCATATGATTTTATTTTAGAGGCTAATTTCCAGCACAGAATCTCCTGTGACTTTTTCACAGTGGGTACTCAGTGATTCCAAATGTTAAGGAAATGGCAATAACTTGAAGAGTATCTTTTGTCTAGATAAAGAAATATATAATTAAAGCATAATGTCTATTTTTATACATAATGCTATTCTGTCTTCAAACTCATTTAAAACAGAGAAAAATAGGGCCAGGTGGTGGTGGTACACGCCTTTAATCCCATCACTTGAGAGGCAGAGGCAGGCAGACCTCTGTGAGTTTAAGGACAGCCTGGTCTACGAAACAAGTTCCAGGACAAGTAGGACTGTTACACAGAGAAGCCCTGTCTCAAAATATTTTTTAAAAAAAGAGAAAAATCATTATTTATTATTCATAGCCTCTCAAGCCTAAATATTGTATTATGTGATCATTTTTATAGATTAAACAAAAAGCTCTGGGAAAGTGAAAAATAACCCATATGACCTATTTTTCAATCAAATAAATATCAGTTTCTTTCATTCTCACAAATTAAAAAATCTAAAATGCTATGGATATAATCACACATATTTACACATCATTTGTTATAGTTAAATCTTTGGAAACTAGATTTAGCAAATGTTAATGACACCATTTTATCTGTAATATTTTATCTGATTTTTTTAACCTCTCTAAAACTGATTTATCGTATTGAAAATGATTTCTCTGCTTTAAAGAGAAACATGATTGCTATATCAAATTCCCTAATTTTTATGTAGCCATAATTTTATGTGAACTTTAAAGTCATGATTTAAATGGGTATTATATATGTATAAGAACAAAAAAGAAGACATTAACAATTTAAGAAGATTGAGTAATTAATGAAGTATGATTGCCCCCAAAAATGTTTTAGGGTTATTAGTTTAGGGAAAATAGGCTTGCCTTAGAAAGGCATATGGGCATATATTTCTTGTGTCAGATTGAAGAAGTAGAGCATGGGTGATTTTAAGGCAGTAATTTGGCAGAGTAAAAGTGGTGGCTTTCTAATATTTTCCTATGTTATTACATTCTTAATAAATGTAAGTAGTTTCTATATGCTCCACTTACTTAAAACTTATTTAGGGGGATAATTTCAAATGATCACAAACCACAATAAAATAAAACCTAAAAATTTATAATATTGATAAAAATGCTATTTATCATATGTGAAATGATTTTTCAGTGGATTTTAGTTAGATTATTTAATACTCAAATTATAATATTAGCTAGATACATTTCTTATATGTGTAGAAAATGAGAGAATTTAATTTTTAAAATTATCTATACTTACTCTGACTAATTTTTTATTTTTTGACAAAACTAAATGTACAAATTTAGCACAGATGGTAAATACATTATTTGTTTTTTATTTTCTTCTTCTGAACATTTTATCAATGTGCTTTTTGTTAAAATGAATGCCAACTTATTTTCAGCTTTACTGCTAATTATATTATTGGGGTTCTTACAGACAAGAATTAACAATAGATCCTTTTGTAACTAATGCTAATAATTCACAGCCTTTGGTCATTTTTTTCATCTATTGATACTTGTAGTTACTTCTGAACGGGTTTTAATAAGAAACAATGCCAAGGAAATGTAGACATTCTGTTTTCTTTTACAATTCAGTATATAGATACTAGATAAGTTTGAAAGAATCAGTAAAATATCTATGGAGATTCAAAGATAATTTACCAAAAATATAATAGTACCTCTTACTTTAAAAAAAAATACTCATAAGAATCATTACTTCTACCAAGTACTCTGAAGTGGTAGTTTGGAAAGGCTGCAGTAATCCTGTTCAGTGGGTACAGTACCTCTTTTTAATCATTGCTCTTAAAACTTTACTGCATTCAGCTTGGTTCCTCCAGTTCTGATGACTCACTGATTGGGAAAGTCATAATCATTTAGTCATTTTTTCCTTTAGTTTTCAGTCAAGAGGGTTGGGTAAGATAATAAAACTGAGAATGATCTTAAAGGAGCAACCAAATTTGAATATGTAGCATATTTTCTAAAAAGATGTTTGAGTCAGGCATTGAACTTGGAAAAGAAAACCAAAATGTAATGCTAAAGGAACTTGTGCCTTTGGGTCATGTCTTAATAAATATGTTTTAATTAGTGTTATTTCTTGAATTATAGAGAAGTGAATTTTCCCTAAATGTCTTTGTTTAGCATGAACTTGGGTTTTAAACTTGCAGATTGTTACTTCTTGTGTTCTAATGTACTTAAAAACAGAATTTCTATTGTAACTATACATTTTACAATAAATAATCATTTACTTTTTATTTCTGCAATATCATCTTTCCTATGCTTCTCATTCAAATTAAAGAATGTA